>SRVM01015871.1:0-46220 GCA_007570785.1 Antilocapra americana | reverse complement strand
ATATATATATATATATATATGCAATATATACATATATAACCAACATGGGGCTTCCCTAGTAGCTCAGTGGTAAATAATCTGCCTACCTGTGCAGGAGACCTGG
Source organism: Antilocapra americana (assembly GCA_007570785.1). NCBI lineage: Eukaryota > Metazoa > Chordata > Mammalia > Artiodactyla > Antilocapridae > Antilocapra > Antilocapra americana. The sequence goes on along the minus strand of SRVM01015871.1, from coordinate 46,117 downwards.
CTTAGATACTTCAGTTGGGAAGATCCCCTGGAGAAGGGAATTGCAACCTACTCCAGTGTTCTTGCCTGGAGAATCCCAGAGACAGAGGAGCCTGGTGGGCTACAGTCCATGGGGTCACAAAGAGTTGGACATGACTTGGTGGCTAAACAAGTCAGCATGACTTATTGTTGGTGTTTATCTTGATTAGTTGAATTACCTCATTATAATTTTTCTTTTTAAAAGTACTCTTTTTTCCTCCCTTTCCAAACAGTACAGTTTGGCAAGAAGTACTGCCTCTGTGTGCTCACTTGCTCAGTTGCTCAGACTCTATGCAGCCCTATGGACTATAGCCTACCAGGCTCCTATATCCATGGAATTTTCCAGGCAAAAACGCTGGAGTAGGTTGCCATGCCCCTCCTTCAAGGGGTCTTTCTGACCTAGGGATCTAACAGGGACCTCTTATGTCTCCTGCATTAGCAGGCAGGTTATTTGCCATTAGCACCACCTGGGAAGTTCTACTTACTGTATACTTTGGCTTATAATCCAATACCACTGTATTTTGCAGCTTAAATTGCCTAGCTTTGGGTATTTGCATGTCTTTCACTGGTTTCTTTGAGATATATGTATATCTCAAAATTATATATAATTATATATAATTTTTGTTGTGTATTAAGAAAAGCTTGGCATTATTTAAGAGAATCATATACCCCAAATTTTATTTTCCTGCTACTCTTCTGAGCTTCACTGTTGATTATTTGCTTATACTACATTTGATATAAATGTTGTATCATTGCCTTTTAGGTGAATTAAGTCTGCAGGTAGCCTGAATCTGTCAGAATATATATATATATATATATATATATATATATATGGAATGTGTATATATATATATATGTGTGTGTGTGTGTGTGTGTGTGTGTGTGTATACATATATGGGGTAATTTATTTTCTTGCTTTCTGTAATTAAAATATACTTTAGACTTATATTGTTATACTGTAGATGTATATTGTTATCCCCTGCCCCAGCCCTAGAATTCTAGCCATTTTTCTAGAGGTGCTGGTCCCCTTTTACCAGAGAATGACATTAGAAACTGAATTCTATGCACTGGATGTGTTTGTTACTGTTAGGATGTCATGGCTTCTAGAATGTGCCTCTGACTAAGGAAATATGTGTATATGTTCACCTGTGTTATACACATATTCATAAATTTTAAGTATATCCACCCATCAAATTTGAAGTAAATTTGAACAATCAAGTAATGATGTATATAAATCTAGAAACATGTTAAATGTATATAATGCACATATGATCATGCTATATGTCTTAAAAAGATAATTAGTGATCTCTGATAGCCACAACTTAATGATGATTAAAAACTTAGAGTGAAACATCATTGTAATATTTCATTAACTATGCAGAGGTATCTTTAATATTGCCAGCTCTCAATGTCACCTCAATTTTTCTTGCATATTATGGAAAGTTTGGCATTATTTGATTTAACAGAATCATATACCCCAAATTATATTTTCTTGCTACTCTTCTGAGCTTCACTGCTGATTATTTGCTTATACTACATTTGACATAATGCTATATCATTGCCTTTCAGGTGAATTGAGTCTACAGGTAACCTGGATCTGTCAAAATGATTTTGATAAAAAGTAGGTTTCAGAAAGTTATTTTTTTCCTTCTAATTATTTTTAGCAGATGCTTCTAAAATAATAAATATACTCCCCGGAGATAATTAATTACAGTGTGATTTTTAAGACATAATTATTTGTAGATATATAACATTTTAAGAATGTTCCTTAAAGATGATGTTACTTTGATTCTTTCAAAATATATCCTGTCTCAGCACTCATCATTGTAAATGTACATATGGCTATTTGTGTGAGGACTTTGAAGTCAAGTATGTATTTTATTGTGATAATGTATATAAATCTATAAGAACTAATATATAAAGAACATGCAGTAATTTAGAAAGTTTAAAGGAATTAATTTGATGAAATGGCAACAAGCAATACTAAGTTTTCTTTTAGTCTTAGATGTCTAACTATTTTTCTTACCATCAAATATACCTAAATATATTTGCAGCTGTTTACTTTTAGCTTAAGATTTATAAAGAATATGTTATGACCAAACTAAGCCTTTCTTGATAGAATATTATCAGTTAATCAATGCAGGTAGAAAAATTAATTAGCAAATTCACCATTTTTCAAAAACTGATGAAATATTTGATCTGGAAAAATAACGTGAGTGAATGCTAAAAAATTTAGGTCAAATGTTACTAGAAAATTACTCTTCATAGCATGCAAAAGTTCACCCACAGATCATTTGCTGGTTGTAGGGAAAAAGAAACTTTAACAGCAACCCAGTTTTCAGCAACTAAAACCACTAACAAAATTAAATGGAAATACAAAGTAAACACTTTGTACTATTACATCAAAGCAATAGATATAAGAGAGTTAATTAAAATATTCTGTAATTTAGATATTCAGTTCAGTTCAGCTGCTCATTTGTGTCTCTTTGTGACCCCATGGACTGCAGCAAGCCAGACTTCCCTGTCCATCACCAACTCGCGGAGCTCACTCAAACTCAAGTCCATCGAGGTCAGTAATGCCATCCGACCATCTCATTCTCTGTTGTTCCTTTGTTCTCCTGCCTTCAATCTTTTCCAGCATCAGGGTCTTTTCAAATGAGTCAGTTCTTTCCATTAGGTGGCCAAAGTACTGGAGCTTCAGCTTCAGCATCAGTCCTTCCAATGAATATCCAGGACTATTTTCCTTGAGGATGGATTGATTGGATCTCCTTGCAGTCCAAGGGACTCAAAAGAGTCGTCTCCAACACCACAGTTCAAAAGCATCAATTCTTCAGAATTCAGCTTTCTTTATAGTTCAACTTTCACATCCACACATGACTACTGGAAAAACCATAGTCTTGACTAGACAGACCTTTGTTGGCAAAGTAATGTCTCTGCTTTTTAATATGCTGTCTAGGTTGGTCACAGCTTTTCTTCCAAGGAGCAAGTGTCTTTTAACTTCATGGCTGCAGTCACCATCTGCAGTGATTTTGGAGCCCCAAAAAATTCTGTCACTGTTTCCATTGTTTCCCCATCCATTTGCCATGAACTGATGGGACCAAATGCCATGATCTTAGTTTTCTGAATGTTGAGTTTTAAGCCAACTTTTTCACTCCTCTCTTTCACTTTTATCAAGAGGCTCATTAGCTTCTTCGCTTTCTGCCATAAGGGTGGTGTCATCTGCATATCTGAGGTTATTGATATTTCTCCCGGCAATCTTGAGTCCAGCTCATACTTTATCCAGCCCAGTGTTTTTCATGATGTACTCTGCATATAAGTTAAATAAGCACGGTGACAATATACAGCCTTGACAAACTCCTTTCCACATTTGGAACTAGTCTTTTGTTCCATGTCCAGTTCTAACTGTTGCTTCTTGAGTGCATATAGATTTCTCAGGAGGCAGGTCAGGTAGTCTGGTATTCCCATCTCTTGAAGCATTTTCCACAGTTTGTTATGATCCACACAGTCAAAATCTTTGGCATAGTCAATAAAGCAGAAGTAGATGGTTTTCTGGAACTCTCTTGCTTTTTCAATGATCCAGCAGATGTTGGCAATTTGATTTTTGTTTCCTCTGGCTTTTCTAAATCCAGTTTGAACATTTGGAATTTCACAGTTCACATACTGTTGAAGCCTGGCTTGAAGAATTTTGAGCATTACTTTGCTAGTGTGTGAGATGAGTGCAATTGTGCATTGTTTGAGCATTCTTTGGCATTGCCTTTCTTTGGGATTGGAATGAAAACCGACTTTGTCTAGTTCTGTGGCCACTGCTGAGTTTTCCAAATTTGCTGGCATATTGAATGCAGCACTTTCACAGCATCATCTTTTAGGATTTGAAATAGCTCAACTGGAATTTCATCACCTCCACTAGCTTTGTTCAGAGTGATGCTTCCTAAGGCCCACTTGATTTCACATTCCAGGATGTCTGGCTCTAGGTGAGTGATCACACCATCATGTTTATCTGGGTTGTGAAGATCTTTTTTGTATAGTTTTCTGTGTTCTTGCCACCTATTCTTAATATGCTCATTTAAAATAAAATTTAAAAAGAAAATGCAAATAAAAAGTAAACACTATGTTCTTATAATTGCATCCTATGAAGAGTATTTTACTCACACTTTAATCAAATTTCTTTTCTGAATTTTACTCTGATCCTTAGTAAAAACTAACATACAAAAGTAAAAAAAAATCTACCATATAAACTTAATAGTCATTTTTTTCAAATTTTTAATTTAAATTAATCTTTTTTTTCCCAAAAATGTTAATTAAATAAAAATTTTTCTTTTACGTAAATGTTTTCAGTCTAGTCAGATTTAGAATCACAGACCTGGCATTGAAAGAAAATTGAGTCCTATGGGTACAGAAAGGTGAAATTTAGCCGTTGAACTTAGTGATAGACACACTGAAAGTAAAATAAAGTGAATTTGTGAGTCGGTCTTCACACTTGGTTGGACATCTGGAAAAGCACTCTGTATGTCTTATCTGTTGTGACCAGTTAAAAACATTATGCCATAAAGTGCTTAAAACAATGCTTCATACAAAATGAACTATAAACATAATATATGCTAGTATTACTTTATTTTTATCCATATGATTACTCATTACTCTTGTAGGTAGTACCCCATAGAAAGTTAAGCAAAAGACCCCCAAAAATTCATAGTCTCAAAATGTGATTTAGCCAAAAGGATTTTTTGCAAACTAGAAAAAGCAGAGAGGCCATTAAGTAATGAAGCAAATGTCTTGTTTCCTCAATCAAACAACTGCTAGAGAAAATGACTAGAAATTACATGGTTATATAAATAAACTTTTCTACTAGTCACCAATTACATATTTAGGTTGCCCATTATTCCCTTGACATTCGGGAAATCTTGCTTCATAGCACATTGGAAAATGTATTAAAATGCATACACATTTAAATCATACTAAAATATATTTTTCAAATGATGTTAATTTTTTTATTGCAAGTAAATGTAGAAGGCAGGAGGAGAAACAGACGACAGAGGATGAGATGGTTGGATGGTATCACTGACCCTATGGACATGAGTTTGAGCAAGCTCCAGGAGTTGGCGATGGACAGGGAAGCCTGATGTTCTGCCGTCCATGGGGTCGCAGAGTCAGACATGACTGAGTGACTGAACTGAGCTGATGTGCAAAAAATAATTTTGTCTTAGCTTTTGTTTTCATACCTGTAATTTTATTATGAATTTTCTAAATAAAAGATTATCTGAAACCCATATCACATCTTGTGTGTGTAAGGTGTGTATAGTGGCACATTTATTTTTCCAGTAGTTAGTTCCCTAAGCAATCCTGCAGTTTCCAATTTCTCCTTCTATTATTTTGAATCTTGACAGATTAACTTCATATAAATAAACACATAATTAATATTAAAACATCTAGGTTTAAACATATTTCAATAATACATGTGTATCAATGATATAAATGTATATATACATAAGGAGAGAGAAGAAGGCCTGGCCTAAAGGACTGCTGTCTACACTTTAACCTTCTCCATCTATTTCTCTCCTAAAAAGATCTGTTAAACTAAGTTAAACCCTTTTCCCTTCTAAATCTGTTTGTTGTATCTCTGCTTTCATATTCTTCCCTTTTGCCCCAGTTTATGTAGTATTTCAGTTCAATTTCTAGTTTATACTACAAAACCAATTTACATCGTCACAGTCTACCAGGAAGTCTCATTCAGCTGATACCTGTATAGCAGCACTTCCTGAACTAGTAATTGAAAGTTGATCAGAATGTTGAGTGATAACTGTTGGTTTCTCCTTTGATTAATAACATTTCCACAGGAGAAATTTCAGGTGTCACCATCCTTCACTTTGAGACACCACATCTGTTTTCACTATGCATCTTCCACTTTCACCTCCCAAGGTAGAAAAATATTCACTTTAATTGTTGTGTCTACCTTTTTTTAAAAAAAAATTTCTTTACTTTATTGTGTTGGTTTTGCCATACAATGACATGAAACCACCATGGGTTTACATATGCTCCCCCTCCAGAACCCCCCTCCCTCCTCCCTCCCGACTCCCTCCCCCTGGGACATCTCGGTGCACCAGCCCCGAGCATCAACCCTGGGCTGGCGATTGATTTCACATATGGTAACTAACATGTTTCAATGCCATTCTCCCATATCATCCCACCCTTGCCCTCTTCCACAGAGTCCACGAGTCTGTTCTATACATCTGCGTTTCTTTTCCTGTCTCGCATGCAGGGTTCTCGTTACCATCTTTATAAATTCCATATATATGCGTTAGTATACTGTATTGTGTCTACCATTTTTAAGATGATATATCTTAGGAGTATTTTTTCCTGCTTCCCTTAACACTGTATATGGTAGGTGTGCTAGGGCTACCCAGGTAGCTCAGTGTTCAAGAACATACATGTCAATGCAAGAGACACTAGAAATGTGGGTTTGATCCCTAGGTTGAGAAGATCCCCTGGAGTAGGAAATGGCAACCTACTCCAGTATTCTTGCCTGAAGAATGTCATGGGCAGAGGAGCCTGGTGGGTTACAGACCATGAGGTCGCAAAGAGTTGGACATGACTAAGTGACTGAGTACCCATGCACAGTGGATGCTCTAGCCCTGTGGCCCATTCTGGAAATATTTGGGAGGAATACAACATTCTCTTAATAATCCAGCTAGCTGGTCATGTTCTTTGATTCTGAAAAAGAATATAATAAACTAACTTCATCATCTAGTTCTCTTCTAATTAGATGGTCATTGATGAGGCTTGTATGTTAATATTGCTTTGGCTATGTATGTGTCCTTCCTCAACCAGAGCACCACAGTGGGAAAAACTTGGCAGTTTTATGCCTTATGGATTTACAGCTTCCAAAATAATTTATAATCATATTTGCCTCCTATAGCCTACTCTTAACATGGAGTGGGAATTAAATAAATGTGTGATGTTGCTATAAATGAATTCTAGTTTTGTATCAAAAAGAATGCTGTAACTCTGGATCTATTTGATCATTTAATGTCCATTATATTAAACAGCAATGAAATATAGGAGTTTTAGGGTCAGTTTTCTCTGGTTAACTTCTGGCTCTATGTCATACAAATTTATTTTAATTGCAGAAAATTTCACTTTACTTACCCTGCATAAGTTTGTTGTGAAAGTGAAAGTGTAGTCATTCAGTCATGTCCCACTGATTGCGACCCCATGGACTGTAGGCTACCAGGCTCCTCAGTCCATGGAATTTTCCAAGCAAGAGTACTGGAATGGGTTGCCATTTCCTTCTCCAGGGGATCTTCCTGACCCAGGGATCGAACCCCAGTCTCCCACCTTGCAGGCAGACGCTTTACCACCTGAGTCACCAGGGAAGCCCAAAAGAAGGTAGTAAAATGAGAGACATAAAATTCCAAGTATTTTATCAAATGCAGAATAGCTAGTTTATAGCTTGAGGAATTTTTATGTGCCAAATTCTTTGCTTAATGACTTTCTTAGGTCATTTGTCTAAATTCTCTCTCAACTATTCTATTATTATTGTCACTTTACAGGTGATAAATTTGACACAAAGAAAGATTAAGTAGTTTTCTTAAATCCTACATTAATTAAATCACTTCAAGATCCCTGCAATCACTACACTATTACCTTTGTGCTTAGGTTCAGATTCTGTTACATCTTGATGATACAAAGATAAGTAAGATAAAATTGCAGATGTTATAGTGGAGAAAAACAAAATATAGAAGTGAGTCATATTTTACAATATTTTTGCATCCATTCTTGGTACTGAAATTTGATATTGGCAGAAAACATACACTGCCCCCAAGGTACATTATATTCTAAGTTTATCCGTATGCAATTCGAGGTAATTATATCATATCTCAATTTTAAGTTAAACTGTTAGCATGAAGTGTGGTGTTTATTTTAACATCAAAAATAGATGAGTATCTTTATTGCAAGGAAGTAAGATTTTACTTAGTTTGAATTATATCCACATAAGCATAGTGAAATGGGTCACAACTTGAGAAGATGAGAAAAAGGAATTGTTGAGAGAATTTTAAAATGCAGACTCACACAACTTCAAAAGACTATAAAATGTCCCAAACTCTTTAACTTTTGTGCTATTTCTTATTTGCATAAAATTTTTTCTAAAAACTATTAAAGCATAGAAAAATTAATCAGCAATTAATAAATTAATCAAATTTATAATGTATATTCTACAATTATGTAGTAATACATAATTAATAATGTACTTATTGATCTTAGGTGTGAGGGTTGGTAATAGATGGAAGGTAAAAGAAGTTCTGCTAAAACTTCAAGTTTTATTGATGAGTATAAGACCAGTTATCTTAATATAAGACCAGCTATGTTGATGTAAGACCAGTTATGTTAATAAGGGGGTGGGGGGCTTCTCTGGTGTCTCAGATGGTTAAGAATTTGCCTGCAATGCCGGACAACTGGCTTCAATCCTTGGGTTGGGAATATCCTCTGGAAAAGAGAATGGCAACCCACTCCAGTATTTTTGCCTGGAGAAGTCCATGGACAGAGGAGCCTGGCGGGCTACAGTTCATGGAGTTGCAAGAGCTGGACACAACTGAGCAACTACACTATTACTACTACTGTTGCTATGTTAATAAGCACACATATCAATTTTACAAGCCCAAGTGTTGAAATAAAAACTGGTAATCATAATTATATTTTGAGAACAGATCCAAAGGCTGGAAATGGTAAAACCATGGTGTTGATTTAATCTACAGTCTAGCATACTGGTATGTGGAAATTGGGCAAATTTATTGTCACTGACAATAAGGAAAAGAAGCCAAATACATTTAGTTATAGACTGGTAAATCAAATATTATGGTGGGCTATGCCAAAAATGGGGGAAATTGAGTAAAAATTTACTTCTAAATGTACAGAACTCTCAAAATGTTGTATGTAATATATTAAAACAATTGAAAAATGGTAAATCAAATATATCTATTTTACTGTTGCAAGTGGGATTTGAAAACAAATCTTAAGTATATTTTCTCTTGATGATATATTACAAAGTAGAGGTAAATAACATGACCAATGATCTGTACAAAAATACTTAGCTATGCAGTATGCCTCTTAGGATTTTCACACGAAACACAATACTGAATAAATTGTTGAACATACTTTATCTGTGAGGAGAACATGGAATGCATAGCTGGATTTTTAAATGAAATAAGCAATAAAGTATACATCTGACTTTCAAGTTGTGTCTATATGTATGTGTGTAGGGGAATAGTTAATGGGATTAAAATGCAAAAAGCTAAAGCATAATAGAACTTGGTAAGGGAAAGACTTGAATACTAAAATTTATACTAAAATTTCACTTGTATTTCTCCAAGCATAGCATATATCCTATCTTTTAGACTAGACCATGCCTATTCTAATACTTCTATGTAACCAATGTAAATGTATGCTTAAGAGATATTAATTATCTGTATGTGGGTAGAGGAAAACACTTCAAACATAAATTCAGTAATACATTTCAACACTAATGAGCTGGCTCCCCCACCAAGTGGAGGAACTGAATATACCAAAGCTATTAAGACACATACAGTTCTGCTTATATATAAACATTTAAGCAGATGTATGTTTCAACCATCAAAGAGCACAGGTTCAAATGAACAAAAAGTCAAGAGAAGACAGACATACAACTGATAATCTACAAATCCCTTTTAATAATTTATTTATTGATCCTTCTTAGATTAAAAGTATTATATTTGCTACTGAGGAAAGAGCAATGAACAAAATAGGAAGAATGCCAGTACTCAAAGCTTATAGGGATTGTGTAACCAAGGGAACTTCACTCAATACTCTGTAATAACCTATATGGGAAAAGACTCTAAAAAAAAAATGGATACATCTATATGTCTAAATGATTCACTTTACTGTACACCTGAAATTAACACAACATTATAAATCAACTATATTCCCATTTAAAAAAATATCAATGTCACATTGACTCTGAAGTTATCTATGAATGTGTGCATTTAGGAACCTCATTAAGCAGATATCAGACTTCTCTGTTATTTCAGACGGTAAAGAATCAGCCTGCCAATGCAGGAGACGAGTTTGATCCTTGGGTCAGGAAGATCCCCTGGAGAAGAAAATGACAACCCACTCCAGGATTCTTGCATGGAGAATTCCATGGACAGAGGAGCTTTGTGGGCTACAGTCCATGGGGTCACAAAGAGTTGGACACGACTGAGCCATTTTTACTTTACTTTTACTTTTAAGTAGATATCAGGCTGATGTAAGTTGAGAGAAAGAGAAAACTCTTGACAGTAGCATTGGCTTCAGGGAAAGACTTAAGTAGCCTTCCTTGTAGTCTAACAAGCTTGAAAATTCTAGACCTTCAGAGTATGATATTTCTTAACTAAGCAAAATAAATGAGTAATGCAAAAGCAAAAGTCAATCAGAGTGCCAATAAATCACTAACGGAGTGTAAAAAGAGATAGAAAAATAAACAAAACTTGTGACTATAATACTGTATATTTGGGAAAACACAGTATAAAAGGTTTAAGGCAAAAAATCAAATACATTTTTTAGAGCAACATTTCATCTTTGATTAAAAGTATCAGAATGAAAAGTAAAGTATTTTGAAATGTTCAAATGCAATCCTCAAGGTATTTCAGGATAGATGATTACTCAGGATCTAAGTCACTGCCAAAGTTTGAAGGGATGATTTTTAATATATTTTTTATAAAATTAGAATTTTCTTGAAATAATTTAGTTTGCAATGATAGGCTCCTCTGTCCATGGAATTCTACAGGCAAGAATACTGGAATGGGTTACAGCGCCCTCCTCCAGGGGACCTTCCTGATCCAGGGATAGAACCTTTGTCTCCCACATCTCTTGCATTGGCAGGTGGGTTCTTTACCATCTGAGCTACCAGGGAATTCCATACATTTATATTTCTGCGTAGTTCTCATTATATGTAGTTCTTATTTGGGGGCAAGATGAGTTCACTTAAAAGGCATGGTCTTTTTGTAGCCACAATTATCTCTGAGCTTTTAGTGGTATCTCTAAACACCTGTTGTCTGAACAACGTGAACCACAGTTTGTCCATTTGGCTCAGAGCCCTCCGTTAGGAATTTTTTTCGCAGGCATCACCGTGTTTCACTCTGTACATGCATAGCTATGTATTTGGCCAAACACTTTAAGAGACTTCTGTGTGGATTTTTGGCACTTTTCTTCTGTTTGTTCTATGCAACATTTTAGTACTCTTCTTCTGTTTGCTCTTTTCTCTCCAGACCCCTCATTTGAAATTTTATTCATCTCCAGACTCCCAAACTCTTAACATATTTCTCCTGCCACTGAGATTGCTGAACTCTGCCAGAACTCCATTTGTCTGTGCTGATGTATGAAACAGATTCTGAGCCCGAAAGTTACACCATGCATACACCAGTTTACATGCTTCCTTATCAAATGGTTTACAGACCTGGACTCTTTTGTGTCCCAGGCCTGAAAAACTGTTTTCATGTAACATATTTGGTATTACTTTGTTTATGGTGGTTAAGTCCCAATAAACACTTTCCTATGACAACTGGAACCAGAATTGCCCAAGTTACGAAGTTGTAAAAGAAAAAATCATTCATTCAGTGCATATCTGGCTCCCAGGATTCATGCTTTTGTTTGTGCAGTGCTTTCATTCACTGATCTTTGCTATAGCTAATTGTCAGCAGTCGTTAGCAAAATCCTCATATTTACTTTCTTGGATGCTTTCTGTGATTACTCCACCTATTTTATATATAAAGTCTTATAGCTATTCTTCGCTATACAACCTAATTTGAAGTAACTTCATACTGTTTGTTGATAAGGTTTATATCATTTTGCTGAACTAAAGTTTATTCTTTGGATTCTTCAATTATATTTAGATGGTGTTAACTTCTTTTGATGGAAGGGAATTACATTTTATATTTATCTTTTATTTCAATAGCTACAGATGCAACATTCATAATCAATCAAAATATAGTGATTAACATAAATTCCCATAAATTACTAGACAACTATATTTTCTTGTCCATATTTGTAAAAATATTAATAAAACTACACATTTAAGATCAAAGACTGCTAGTTTTATAGTTGCCTTCTGCTTTTAATTCTTCAATGTCATTTGCTATCCATTATATAAATAATTATTTTGGATTATAAAATGTTAGCAATGAAAATTCCTTACATGCAATCCCCTTATTTTTTAAGATATGCAAACTGAGACTAAGGATGGTTTAATCTTGTCAAAGACCATAGAACTTCATATTGACAAAGTTACGGTTAGAATGCTGGTTTTCCAACTTCTAATTGAATGTTCTTTGCACTAAACAGTCTTTGTGAGACCTTCAGAAATGATTTATGAAGAAACAGAATATTTTTAAACTGCAAAGAAAGTACATAAATCACTTCAAATATTCACTTTTTAGACCAGAAAATCATGTATTATTCTTTTGGGAAAATTTTACAACAATTTATTGTACAGTCTGAACTTTAGATTAGATATAAAAACAAAAATAAAGATATTATTTTTGTCCACTCACTCTGCTCTGAATTCTTTTGCTTCATTATTGGGTGGATTATGTTATGAATAGTGTAAGAAATACCATAATTTCCCTAGTGTTTTTGGTTATGTAAAAAAAATCTTTGGTTGTTTCTAATTATGAACTCTAATCTCATGTACAAATTTAAATATGATCCCTTCTACCCAGCCCTGAGCATCAGTGTTTATAGGAATGTGGTCTGTTATTTTATTCTTCCCTTTCCTCAGCTTTGAGGGGAGGGTATATTGTCTATATCTGAGACATACACATTTTCTTTCTTTATCTTCTAGGATAATTGGATTTGGACAAGGAAAAGAAGAAAAATAGGTAAGTGTCTCTTGGTTGCTTATAAGTTTTCTGTCCTTTCTGTTGATTGTGATAGCATTTCTGGCTTCTTTTCTATTGTGCTGAAAATAAGAAAGACTAATTCTTTTGAGAAGAGTACATGAATCATTTGGGAGTTCCCTAGTAAAGGTGTCAAAATCATGTTGCCTTGATACACTGATTCTGATTTCATCTCTACATCTACCTGCTCTTCCACCCTCACATGGTACTTAAGACTGTTGCTACCCTCTTGAATGGGTATCCACAAGATGCAAAATGGTCCAACCTTAGGAGAATCCTCAGGACCCAAAAACATAATTGAGAAAGAGTATCCAGCATACAGAAGACTGACCTTATAATTTACTGCAGAAATTTAAGAATCAGAATTTTCAGAGCTAAACACAAAGTTGTTGCAGTGGTCTAAAACCAAAAATTTCTGGGATATGAAAGAAAGAGAGAACAACCTCTTCATGATCAATGATAAACAGAGCTTTTAGCCTTTTAAATTAACTTATAATTTGAAATATAATGTTTTCTATATAATTGATCCTCATTTGTTAAAATGATCATGAGCATCATAACTTATTTCTCCTTAGTGACAAGTAACTCCCGTTCCTGTTGGAAGGTTTCATGGGAAGAAAATGAATCTGAACCTTCGTGTAAGTATAGTCTCTGCAGTTCTTCAGTCTTCAACTGCTGTAAGGACGAGGAAAGCAGAAATCTTTCTGATACTCAGAATGTAATTCTTTCTCTTTATGTTCTGGTGTGTAACTGTATTGTTACTCTGCAATATTAGTTACTGTGCTCAGTCACGCAGTCGTGTTGCACTCTTTGCGACCCGAGGGACTGTAGCCTGCCAGGCTCCTCTGTCCATGGGGTTTTCCAGGCAAGAATACTGGAGTGGGTTGCCATTTCCTACTCCAGGGTTTTGTATTAGGTATTGAATTATATATTTATTTGCTTTCCACAATTCATGCCATAGTGTAGAGGGCATTGTGGACCTCTACTAATCACGTGTTCATTTGAAAATGATTACCTGCAATAGAAATCCTCTTGTGATTTTACACTGTGTCATAATCACAGGGAGAACTTACATCCTGACAACAAATTGATATTGGAGATGATGGAAATGAAGTGGTTTGTTTATAAAGCGCATTATCATTTATATCAGAAAATTAGGTAATAATCTGTTGAGTTGATCATCACTAACTTGAGTATCTTTAAAAGAAAGAAACCTCTTGGCTTTAGTTATATCTATTCTACATAATTTATGTTTATTTGTCTATCTATCTATCTATGCATATTTCATCAATACTGCTGAAACAGATAATCCCCTGGTGGCAATATTTTTTAATTTCAGGGAAATAATTTCCAGTTATTCTTTCTTGCTTGTTACAAGCCATATTCCCATTGAAGAATGTAAAACTGTGATTTTTGCATTTGACAGAGCAGGCGCTAACCTTGGGATAAAAAAGGCAATCTTAGAAAACCCAAAGATGTCTCATGTAATCTAGTGACTTGGGGATTACAAGGGTCTATTTCTCGGCATTTTCCTGCCAGAGTCACAGTCTTTAGAAATTTACATAGCTTCTTCACTAAGTGCAAAAGAACAGTACACATGTGAAATGAGGAAATGATACACATTCCCCCCTATAAATCATGGACTACTTTGGAAAATGGAAATGAAAGAGCTGGGATTTTCAGAATGTATTTTCATTTGAACATTGAAGTCATTTTTCGTCTTGAAGAATGATCGCTTGGGAGGAAAATATTTTGAACTGTATTTACTAGAAAAAAATATCTTATTTTCATTATTAAAGAAAAAATAACTTCCTTACTTTAATGATGAAAAAATGGCTCTTGTATTTTCCAAATGCATTTAATATGCAAAAATATACAGAGAGCCTGCTAGCAGTAGAGATTACCATAAATTAGTAGATTTGAAAGAAGAAATGCATTGATTTGATGCTTGCAAAAATGCAATAGGAACTGAGCAACTTGATGTTTATGCTTATGTTATCTGTGCCTTGTAATTCTAAACAGATATTCTGTTTGTACCATATAGCAAGAATATATAATTATCTTTCCTATTATGATGGCTTTTGGCATTTCAATAGCACTAAAATGATGTAGATACATTTTTCCTGATTTTATGGTAATAACAAAATAACTACCAATACAAATATGATAGAATATTTTAATTTTCATGCACCACATGATGAATCAGAAGCCAACATTGTTGGTTTTTTCCCTATTATTACATGAGAATTTTAAGTCATGGATGTCTAAAGTCAGTGATAGATTGAATATGAACAGGAAAATGTGGCAAGTAGAATTATGATTTTTTTTTTCAGGTTACAATAGAATTACAAAGTAGAAACACTCTGGACAAAGGATAAAGAGACTGTGTTCTATTAAAAATGAGTTCCGTGATCTTTAGAAAGTAAATCATGTTTCCTGAAACTCAGTTCATTCAACTGCAAAATGATAACTTTCAAAATGATAGTTTGAAAGAAATGAACATTATGGTATTTTTTAGATATGTAATTTATAATAATTTAATGACATCTAGGCAATGCAACTATAATCAACTTTTAACCTTTATTCTCCTTCATTTTTCCATCACTCCACCCTATGCGCCTGTTCTTTCTTCTATTATTACTCAGTATATATAAATAAAGACCTTTTCATAATATCCAAACAGGAGCAATCTGATGCCACGTTTTCTGTTTAAAAATCCTTATTGAATAGAAATTTGTCGGCTTTTTCCCCTACATGGTAGTTCATGTTGTAAAAATTCATTGCAAATTTCAATTTCAATATAAATACTGATGTGAAAGTGAGAATAAGTTAAAATAATTTCTAGTTTTAGTGGCTTAAGTTATTTATCAAAGCTTAATTCATTCATTTAACAAATTATTTTTGGACACATTCTATATTTATATTCAGAAAATGAAGTCAATAAGCAATACTGAGGAATCAGAATAAGAATTTTTCATAAAAACATACAATGATTATATAAAGGAAATATAAAGAAGTAAAGTTACTGCCTTTCTTAGAGGTTCTTCGTTACCAGGAACAAAACCTTACTCCATTGAGCTTAAGACAAATAGAAAGTGTGTTGAAAGGTTACAGAAGAGTCAAAGAGAATCCGAGAAAAGCTCAACCTGGCTTTACCATGTCATTAGTTAAGGAACTGGCAAAATTTCAGGAACCAGAGTTATTGTTCTCTGAGCTTTGTTTCTCTTTATCTGAGGCTATTTGTCCCATTGCCCCTCTTTCTTAATCTGTCTTGTTCCTTTCTTTGTAGCGTTTACATCCCCGTATTGTCTCTTAAAGAGCATATTATCAGTGGTAACTTTTGTGTTTTCATTTCTAACTCCTGGGAACAGTTGTCTCCATTGTGTCTGTTTTGAGCTGAATGTCCATCCCTGGGTTAAACAGTTTTTGTTAGGCAGTTGTGTCAATCAGCCCAGACTTTGCTCTGAAAACAGTCCTTGAGAAGAAGCATTATATGGAGATAAAATGATAGTGGGCTTAGTTTAAAAAAGAAAAGAAATTGCCTGATAGTAAAGTAAAAGTGAAAGTCATTCAGTTGTATTCAACTCTTTGCAACCCCATGGACTATACCCTGCCAGGCTCCCCTGTCCACGGGATTTCACAGGCCAGAGTATTGACTGGAGTGGGTAGCTATTCCCTTCTGTAGAGATCTTCCCAACCTAGGGATGGAACCCAGATCTCCTGCATTGACAGGCAATTTTTTTTTTTTCCATCTGAGTTATCAGGGAAGTCCAGCCAGAAAGTAAGATGGGAAAGTAAATAATGTATGACAAATCATATAATATTCTTTTATCTTATTAGGATCTATGAATATAAGCATATGTCTGATTGCACACTGGTATCAAGTGAGTTGTGTTAGAGTTGGGGAATAAGAAATACTTACTGAGTATAATTTAGGTTAACTTGAACTGAATTACACTGAACAAGAAATTCTTATTTTGTTTTAACTGTTCCATTTTTTTTTTAAATTTGTTTTAATCAGTGAGATTTCACTTTTAAGACATCACCTGGCTTTTGGGCCCTGATTCAAGTCTCTTCCAAATGGTAACCAACCACATATGAAGATGAAACCTTGAACAACAATACTAATTCAGCTGGGAAGCTCAAGTTACTACCAATGTTTAGAAGACACTTTTATTACTAAAATGAATCACCTGGATCGGTGCATCCTATCTGTGTGCTCTGCTACAACAAACACAAATATTAATTCCTAATCTGCATATATCAGTAATTAAGAGGTTAGAGACAGACAGACAAAAGTGAACTGAAAACAAAAGTGCTGTTTCCTCACTGCCTGATTTCTCCATCTTGTCACATCCAGAATGTTTCTCTAATTAGTCTTTTTATTTTCTACATATTCCAACTTGCCATGTGTCAGAAGCACAGACTTCTATTCTAAGACTTATAGGTGTTACCTAGAGCATTTATAGTCAGAAAGAATCCCACTTCTTCTGTAATTTTATGTTACAGCTTTTTATTTACATAATATATTTAGAGCATATATATTTACACAGATCAGGTAGTCAGAGAATGTACAAATCCCATCTTATATCAGGGCCAACCTGGTATTTTTTTTAGACACTAGGAACTGATATAGGAACAAAATACAGCCACCAACTGACCTGAAACATTATACCTTGTAAAAGAAAGTGCTCAGCAGCCAATAAGGCAAAGAATGGATGAAAGGAGACTAAATTATTATTAATTAAGAAACAAATGCAAAAAAATAATGTGAG
Organism: Antilocapra americana; assembly: GCA_007570785.1. Lineage (NCBI taxonomy): Eukaryota > Metazoa > Chordata > Mammalia > Artiodactyla > Antilocapridae > Antilocapra > Antilocapra americana. The sequence goes on along the minus strand of SRVM01015871.1, from coordinate 28,423 downwards.
CACATTTCTGACCTAATACAAATGCATACATTTGATTTAATATGCTTATGGTCCTCAGTGTGTAAGATAATAAGAAATAGAAAGCAATAGGAATATAAGAGAGAAATATAAGATAACAGAAAATAACATAACATATAGTTTAGAAAATTCTTTTTAAAGTTGTAAAATCTGTAGAAATATATTTATACTCCCACATATAAACAATAAATTAGAGAGAAAGAAAACAAATAGCACAAGGTTTGAGATGAAACTAAAACTATAAAGAGAGAAAATAGAAAAATATGACAAAGCTATGAAAATGACCATGCTAATATTTTTAAAAATAAATAGATAAAAAACCAGATTTCTACTAAACTTCAAAAGTAAAATGATTCCATGATGATCTGGACAAATATGCTTAACTCAATATCTTTAGCTTTCCTAGATTTTTTTCATGAAATGAGGCCAATAAAAAATAATAACTCACAAGAACTCAAAAAATTATTATGCATAATCCATATAGTAAGAATCTGAGAAATATTTTCTTTGAAGAACAGTATATTCAGATCAAAGTTGGCAAAGGACTTTTTGCTCAGATTAGAAATAACTGTCTAAGGCACAACACCAATTGTACAGACAGAGAGAAAAGACTCCAGCACAACATGTAAAGATTCCTTGAATGTGAGTAGACAGCATATATAATAATACATTTCCCAAATGCCTCTAAAATTAGACTGGTTGGATTGGATAAGGACGAAAAAGAGTCTTAAGACATATGAGAGAAGAGTGGAGAGACAAATTTCAACCTTATGGTAAATTTTGTCAAGTTCACCGTTATCAGTATATGGAAGAGCAAGGTATATTGCTTTCTTATCTGGACCAGTCTGTGGGGCCAAGGAATTAGACGCTGCCTAGTCTGTCTTGATTCCATTGCTTACTAGTATGGTGGTAGATTCCGCATCAGGCTTCACAAACAGCAAAGACAGAGTGGGATAGTTACTCAGAGGACACTCAAGCTTCTCTTACAGGTAGAAAGTGGAATGGGAAATGAGTGGGTCACAGCAACAAGATTCTTTGAATCTTAACAAAATACAAACGTGTGTTTCCATTAAGATGGTTTTGACATTCTTTTATTTCTTTTTGCAATTTGTTGGCTCTAGTTATCTAGTCTAAGTAGACCACTTCACCTCTAAAGTGGACAGATTTTCGGTTTGCGGTAACGTAGACAATCCTAGGGGCTGCTTTGGTCACTCAGTTGGTGGAGAATCTGTCTGCAGTGCTGGAGACCCTGGCTTGATTCCTGGGTCAGGAAGAGCCCCTGAAGAAGGGGTAGGCTACCCACTCAGTATTCATGGGCTTCCCTGGTGGCTCAGATGGTAAAGAATTCACTTGCAATGCGGGAGACCTGGGTTCAATCCCTGGGTTGGGAAGATCCCCTGGAGCAGGGCATGGCAACCGATGCCAGTATTCTTGCCTGGAGAAGCCCCACTGACAGAGGAGCCCAGCAGACTACAGCCCATGGGATCACAAAGAGTTGGACACGACTGACTGACTAAGCACACACACACAGATAATCCTAGACCATAAAGGCTCAAAACTCAACAGGAATATATTCATAGAGTAAAAGGAATTGTTCTACCACAGTTTGGCTCTGTTCTCAGAGGTTGATGTTTGTAGTTTTGTCTTTAAAATGCTCTCAGTACATTTTTTTTTATTTTGTAAAAATTCTATTCATTATATACCCATTTGAAATTATATTTCTAATATGTTATCCCATGCAAGTTAATATCTGAACAAGAAAATTTTGTTTCAAAGAAAAGAATTATGGTTATGTGCTAATGTCCACGACATTCACTGTTCTCATCTATGTTCCATATTATCCAAGTGAAGTTGGAGTTAAAGAAGTTTGGAATAACCCCTTGAAGCCTCATTTAAAATACTAACTGGAAAACAATGTCATGCAAGTTTGGGGTGCTGGCTTACAGAATGAGGTACATGATGATGTATGATGCTATTCGTATCTTCTATTGTCTGAATACAAGGATCTGAAAACAAGGATACAAATAAAAATAGTTGCTCTCAATATAAGTAGAATTACATGTGATTTTATCTTGTTACGATGAGAATTCCATGGACCGAGGAGCCTGGGTGGCTGCAGTCCATGGGTCCCCAAAGAGTCAGATATGAGCAACTGAGCATGTGCACACACACACACACACACACACACACACACACACACACAATGGGAAATTTTAAGAGTAAAAACTAACACTAAAATAACTAAATTTTTATACTATTTGAAACTTGACTTTGACTGAAAAATTAGTATTACTGTATAGATTGGCCTTAAAAGGTAGTTGCTCATTGCATTGTGTAGAGAAATGAAAGACATATTACAATTTTCAAAATATTTATGAGGCAACAGAATAAGTTATACCAAACTATTACACTCAGTACAACATATCAAAGTTGTTTTAAAACCACCTCTTTCATATCTGAATGTTTCAAGAGAAGGCACAATGACAGAAACTCTTCCTAGACTACTGTATTCCAAAATAAGATCTCCAGCAATTCCAGGAAACCTGAAGTTTACAAAATATGGTAACCTGCTCTCAGAGACTTTGCTTACCAACTTCCCTAAAATTACTGTGAATAAACACAGCCCCCGATATTCTCTATGTGCCATTCCTTGAATTCTACCTTTGGAGTCATTCCTAAGGCTCTGTCAAGGTGGTGCTTATCCCATTTGTAACACGTTTCATACATTTGACTTTATATTATCAACAGGTTTTCCTGGGTCTCTGCGCAAATATCCAAAATGGGTCTGAATCAGTATATATTGCATGAGATCATGATGGAAGTTGTGTGTATCATGTGAATGACCACAAAGCTCATTTACAAGTAGTTCAATGTTAAAATTAATGAAAATTAATTAAAAATGAAAATTTCAATAATTTTCAATATTAATTGAAAATGAAAAAATCCAAGAGAAATGCTAAATTGGATAGATTGCTGGGACGATTCTACAAAATGAGAGATGGATGGTCCCTGGGAAACCAGGATATATGGTCACCTTAAATATAACACCTAATGTAGCATCTGTCATTTTCCTTCCTTCCCATACTTAGAGCACTGTGATATGTTCCCATAAAGGGATAACAGAGTCTGGGTCACATACTAAATGTGACATAGAGATATACATTATGCAATCTAAGTGACTCATAACATTAAATGAGTAGAAAAATAATATAATATTTGAAACTTGAATTCATTGACCGACAGTGTTATCTTCATATTTGTCCCTAAAAGGGGCTGCTCATTACATTTTATTGAACTGGCTGAGGTAATTTATCTGAATATCAAGAGGAAATAGAGTTGCTGTTCAACTGTGGAGACACAAAACATTATATTTATAACCAAGAAATCCAGAGTATCTTGGATTTTTTCCAATCAAGTTCTAGGTATGTCTGTTTAAGCTACACATTTCAAGTCTAGGAAAATAAACATCAGATGAAATCACTGAGCTCCCAGGGGTGGCCTTTCATTCAAATCTATTTACACCAGATTCCCTTAAGTCCCCATACTGAATATGGGACCGCATCTGTTTGGCTGGACAGTAGTAACTGGAATGACTTCAGAATGAATGTTCTCTTACACTAGAAGATTATTGGCAACTCTCTTTCTCTAGTGGCATAGTTACCAAATAAATGGTATTGGACCCTGTTAGGAATGACTGTGAGAATACTTAGTGACTGTTTTCATGATATTAAGGGTCTTTTCAAAGATTACCCTCTTCCCTTTGATGGTTTGCCTTTGGATCTTTGTTTTAATTTAGGCATGGGAATTGTTTGAGAGGCCATTGTGTTTGATTATGGTGACTCAATTCAGGCCTCCCCATGAATAGGATTTGGTTTTGGTTATACAAAGAGCCAGTGCCTTAAAACGCTGTCCAATCACTTCCAACTGAAGTTTCTCATTAACTGTTTAGTCACATCTGATGACAGTGATGATATAATCCATTGTCTATTATAGTAACTACATGCAACATCTTCTGATAGTTAAATGCAGCTTTTTGGCTTAAACTATCCTGGGATTCCATATCACACTGATTTCTGAAACCCCAGCTTAAGCACAGAGCCATCCACATACATGCTTGGACTAGTCAGACCACCCCATACTACTTTTGAATTATGTCCTTGCTGTCCTTATCAATGCATTTCTTCTCTTTTGTTTTCTTTAATCATATCATTGGCTTGTATATACTCTCATCATTGAGCATTTCCATTTAAACACTTGTTTACTAGTGTTAGAATGGCTATCATCAAAATGACAAAAGATAAGTGTTGGTGAATATGTGGGGAAATTGGAACTCTTGTACACCTAGGTGGGAATATAAAATGGTGCAGCTGCTATGGAAAACATTATGAAGTATTCAAAAAAATCAAAAGTAAAATTATCATATGATCCAGCAATCTCACTTCTGGGTATATCCAAAAGAACTGAATTTCCTATGTTGAAGTGTATTTGTTCCCCCATATTTAGTAAAGCATTATCTACTATGGCCAAGATATGGAAACAACCTAAATATTCATCAATGGATGAACAGATAAAGTAAATACTGCATACAATAGAGTATTATTCAACCTTGAGAAAGAAGGAAGTCTTGCCATATGCAACAACTTGGATAGAATTGGAGACTATTAGGCTAAGCATAATCCAGTACTATTGCATGATTTAATTTATATAAGATATCTAAATGAGTCAAACTCACAGAAGAAAAGTAGCATGGGGGTTGCCAGCGGGTGAGGGAAATCACTCAAGATAAATAAGTTCTAGAGATCCGATGTACATTATAGTACCTATAGTTAACAATTACATACTGTATACTTAAAACTGTATTAAGAGGGCAGATGCCATATTCAGTGTTCTTACCACAAGAAAAGGGGATGGAAGAAATTTTAGTAGGCAATAGATATGTTTATTAACTTGATTTTGGTGATAGTTTCATGGCTGTAATGCATATCTCCAAATTCATCAAAGTGTAAACATTAAATATGTCCTGGTGTTATATATGAAAAAATACCTTTCAAAAAAAGGTTTTTCAAAAGATAAAAGCCCTTAAAACAAATAGGGTACATAGCCTGCCCCAAAATCCCACCTTAGAATTATTGTCACTTTTTGTTTGCTGTTGCTTTCTGAAAATGTCTTTAGGACAGTGAAAACATCTAAATCCACCTCTGACATCCTTGCATCCCCCATGATCTCCATTAACATATAAAACAGCAAGAAGTAATACTTTATCCACTTTTGATGATTAGAGATATGCCAAACACAATACTGATTTTGTCCACAATTATAGGACTTGGAGCTAATCTTGAGAAGACATCCAGAAAAAAAATGAATTTGGTAATATTCTACAGAATTTAAAGCAATTGGGCTGCATTCTGTAATATTTTAAAATGTCAACATCATGAAAAATTTAAGAAGTGCAAAAGAACCACTCCAATTTAAAGGAGACTGAAGAGATATGAAAACTAAATTCAGTGTACACTCATAAACTGAGTTGGGTAATCAAGTGAGGTGGTGTTTTAAAAAAGACATCATTGGGTACGTGACAAAACTAAATAATATTAGTGAATTATATAAATAATGAGTTTCCCAGGTGGTTGCAGTGGTAAAAAAAAAATGTGCCTGCCAATGCAGGAAATGCTAGAGATGTGGATTCTATCCCTGGGTTGGGAAGATCCCCTACAGGAGGAAATGGCAGCCCATTCCAGTATTCTTGCCTGGAGAAATCCCAAGGACAGAGGAGCATGGTGGGCTACAGTCCCTGGGGTTGCAAAGAGTTGGATGAAACTGAGCACCCATGCACACATATTAATAACAATAAACATTAACTTTGCTGAATTAGAAAACTGCACTGTGGTTATGCAAGTAAATAGTTTTGCACAGGAAATACTCACTGGATTTTTAGAGTAAAAATTACATCTGCAACATTCTCAAATAACTAGCCAAAAATTACATATGTATGAGTATGTTTATGTATGTAATATATAAACAGATGTATGTTTTTTGTTATATTTATATATGTGAGAGTGTATTTACACTGCTTTGGCCTCAGGCTTTGGGAGGCTGAGTGGCTGAATGCTTATTTCTATATAGAATATCTATATACACGTGCACAAGTGTGCATACACACTGACACACCCACAGAATATGATGCAAATGTATCAAAATGCAAGCATTCAGTGACGCTATTTGAGGAATATGAGGGAAATTTTACTCAATGTTTGCAATTTTCTATACATTTTTAAATTATTAAAATAAAAAGTAAAAAAAAGTTCCTATTAAACTTGTGCTTACATGTTCATAGAATATGTAATAGTCTCTTACCATTGTTTAAGAAGGGGCTTCCCTGATGGCTCAGTGGTAAAGAATCTGCCTGCAATGCAAAAGATGTGGTTTTGATCCCTGGGCTGGGAAGATCTCCTGGAGAAGGAAAAGACAACCCACTCCAGTATTCTAGCTGGGGGAATCCCACGGACAGAGGAGCCTGGTGGGCTACAGTCCATGGTGTTGCAAAAGAGTCAGACATGACTTAGCGACAGACTTTCACCTTTTAAAAAAATTGTTTAAGGAAATGCTTTTCAAGGAAGGTGTCTATGAAGTAGAAATCATTTGGGGGCCAAAAAATGCAGGATGATTTGGAAGTGCTGTCAGCCCTGAGAGAGAGACCAAATGGTGCGACAAGATTCTTACCAACAAGGACTTGGGAGGCTGCCAGTCTGTCAGCATTGTTTTGCTCCAGTGCAGCTCTACAGGCCTGAGTGTGTACAAAGGCTGGTTAACAGCAGGAGATGACCTACAGGAATGGCTGGCAGCAACTGTAACATACAACCTCGGACTATGTGACACAAATGGAAATGCCTGTAAAACAACATTAGCCAAGTGACCAGGTTGGTGAATGACAGTCAGATAGCAGGTGGCTGGGTTTGGGCAAAACGAAGACATCAGGAAATCTCAAGATGAAAAGAGAAGAGCAGAAATAATAATAATTTTTACATGGACATAGGGATAAAAAAATGAGAGAAAGCAGATTAAACAGTTTAGCCTACTTATTTCAATTTATTAAGTGCATCATCACCAGAAAATTGTTGAACCAGAGACAGAAAATATTAATTTATAAATGCAAAAATGCACTATACTGGGTAAATTATAAATTTCACTGAAGCCTGACATTTTAAACCTAAATATATTGGAAATCAGAAGGCTATCTTTGGCAATAAGAAAAAGCAATGGAGACCACAGAAAAGCTGCTAGCAGTTAAATTCTAAAAGAATAATGGGCAATTTTGTTAGGTTCCAAAGTGAAAAAGTGCATTCAAGGAAGAGTAAAAAGCAAGTTTAGAGACTTACAATCAAAACAAATCAAGGTGCACCTAAAGAATCTCTTCTAGTTTAGAAAGCTTGTGGAAAAAAAGAAAAAAAAAGACTGAAAAAAAATTGTTTCTGTTAAGAATCATGGGAAGCTTGCGTGTGTACATGCACAATCGCTTTGGTTGTGTATGACCCTTTGGACACAACTCTATGGACTGCAGCCCACCAGGCACCTCTGTCCACTGGGATTCTCCAGGCAAGAATACTGGAGTGGGTTGCCATGCCCTCTTTACCTACTGAGCCACTTGGGAAGCCCCATGATGGACGTATATACTACCAAATAAAATGTCAGCCTGTAGCAAGTGGTATGTTGCAGAAGAATATAAAAAAGATATATAAGGAATATAAGAAGGTTATAAGGATAATTGGTGGCTATACAGAGACTATTTCACAGAAAAATCTATATCACAGATCTGTGGCCAAAAGGAGTTCAGTCCTCTTTAATGGCTCACCTGATTGGGCTAGGCTCACACAAGGTAATAACCCTGTCTAAAATCAACTGGTTTAAGACCTTAATTGCATCTGCAAAATCTCTTCACAGCAGCACCTAGCTTAATGTTCCATTGATTAACTGAGAGAAGGTTTATGTACATAAGAAGTTGAGGATCTGGAGTTAAATTTGGTTGAATTATGTCTATATCAAAATTCATTTGTTGAAGTCCTAGTCCTCAAGAATGTGATCTTATGTGGATATAGGGTTATAGTAGATGAAATTAGTTAAGATGAGGTCATATGACTCCATGAACTGCAGCCTGCCAAGCTCCTCTGCCCATGGAATTCTCCAGGCAATAATACTGGTGTGGGTTGCCATTCCCTTCTCCAGGGGATCTTCCCGACTCAGGGATTGAACCTGGGTTTCCTGCACTGCAAGATTATTTATCATCTGAGCTACCAGGGAAGCCCATGAAGGTAGCATGCTCCTCCAATTCAATATAATTAATGTCCTTAAAAGAGAGAGAAATTTGAATGCAGGCATGCACACAAGGAAGACACGTGAATATGAATACGGCTGCTTACAAGTCAAGGAGAGAAGTTTCAAATGGAGCCCTCCTCACAGCCATCAGAAGAGACCAACCCTACTAACACCATGATTTCAGACTTCTAGACCCATGAGAAGATTAATCTCTGCTATTGAAGCTACCCAGCCTGTAGAACTTTCTTACTGCAGTCCTAGCAAGTTAATGCAGAGGCCATATTTAAATTCTGCCTATCACCAACAATTTTTAAATTATTGTCATTTCTTCCACCACAGTATATTTACATGCAGTTTCCTTTTTCTGCTTTATTCTTCTTCCCACCATGATACACACTGTCTTGTGAAAATAATTTACCAGAGAACCTTTTTAAAAAATCCGTTCCAGGCTAGGTCCAGCCATCCTATTATATATGATCATAAATTCAAGTACCTGTACTTCATGGAAGTAAACAGTACTGCAATATTACATTTACTTGTGTGACTATTTTAATGTCTTTCTACTCCAGTACAATATATATTTCATAAAAGTGGTGAAAGTATCTATTTTATTATGCTATATTTTTTTGGTTCTAATGGTACCTGATACTCAGCGATGCTTAATAAATATTTGATAAATATTAAATTAATTATTGGCTAAAAAGTAAATGAATAAAACCCAATTAATAAACCAGATGGGCAATTTATGATGAAGAACTGGGTTAATATGATACTGATTTATGATTTTGAATCTTAATTTGAGGTACTTATGAGATATAGTGAGAGCTACAAATTCAAGAGTTGAGAAGACATGGCATGCCTAGATTTTAGGCTACAATTCAGGTCAATAATTTGGAGACAGTATACATAGTTTGCTTTTAAATATGACAAAAGATTTTTCAGAAGTATACAACATGTTAAAATTGAAAAACACTGGCTGAATATTTCCCTTATATTTGCAGATAGCAGATTAATGATGAGCTTAATAATAAAGAATTTACAAAAGTTGTAGGAGAAGAAAAGTGAAAGTGTGTCCAACTATTTATCGTCTCATGGACTATACAGTCCGGGCCAGAATACTGGAGTGGGTAGCAGTTCCCTTCTCAAGGGGATCTTCCCAGCCTAGGCATCAAACCTAGGTCTCCTGCATTGCAGGTGGATTCTTTACCAGCTGAGTCCCAAGGGAAGCCCCGGAACAGAAGAAATGTAAATCTAAAATAAGGAAATCAAACTTCCATTAACTTAAATTAAAAAATGTGGTTTGTTGGTACACATGAATTTTTAAATATGGTTATTTTTTAATTGTGGTATAAATGACATATAATATTAAGTTTCAGGTGTACAACATAATAATTCAATATGTATATGTGTGAAATAACCACCACAATAAGTCTGGTTAATGTTCATAGCCACACACTTACAAAATTCACTCATTTATTTCTTTTTTGTAATGAGGATTTTAAGATCTATTCTCTCAGAAATTTTTAAATATGAAGCACAGTATTATTAACTACAATTACCATGTTGTACATTACATCCCCATATTGTATTTAGCTGTGGTGATAGAGAAGACTCTTGAGAGTCCCTTTGATTGAAAGAACAAACCAGTCAATCCTAAAATTAATCAGTCCTGAATATTTATTGTAAGGACTGATGCTGAAGCTGAAGCTCTGATACTTTGATCACCTGATATTAAGAACTGACTCATCGGAAAAGTCCCTGATGCTGGGAAAGATTGAAGGCAAGGAAGAAAATGGGATGACAGAGGATGAGATGGTTGGATGGCATCACTGACTCAATGGCCATGAGTTTGAGCAGGCTCCAGGAGTTGGTTATGGATGGAGAAGCCTGGTGTACTGCAGTCCATGGAGTCACAAAGAGTCAGACATGACTGAGAGATTGAATTGAACTGAACTGATTGTGTTTAAATTATGGCTAGATGAACATTGGGGTGCACGTGGCTCTTTCAATTCTGGTTTCCTCGGTGTATATGCCCAGCAGTGGGATTGCTGGGTCATATGGCAGGTCTATTTGCAGCTTTTTAAGGAACCTCCACACTGTTTTCCATAGTGGCTGTACTAGTTTGCATTCCCACCAACAGTGTAAGAGAGTTCCCTTTTCTCCACATCCTCTCCAGCACTTATTGCTTGTAGACTTTTGGATGGCAGCCATTCTGACTGGTGTAAAGTGGTCATTATCCAGAGTGAAGTAAGCCAGAAGCAAAAACAACAATACAGTATATTAACACATATATATGGAATTTAGAAAGACAGTAATGAGAACCCAACATGGGAGACAACAAAAGGAAAGCAGATGTATAGAATAGACTTGTGGACTTTGTGGATGAGGGTAAGGGTGGGATGATATGGGAGAAGGGCACTGAAGCATGTTAATTGTCATGTGTCTAATCAATCGCCAGCCCAGGATTGATGCTCGGGACTGGTGCAGCGAGATTTCCCTGGGGCGAGGGAGGAGGGAGGGGGGACCCGGAGGGGAAGCATATGTAAACCCATGGTGATATCATGACAATGTATGGCAAAAACAATAAAAAAAAAAAATTATGGCTAGAATTTGGTACCTTTTGACCTCCTTCAGCCATTTTGCCCTCATCCCACCCCATGTCTCTAGCAACCAACAACTTATTCTATGTATTTATGACACTAATTTTTGTTTGTTTTTTAAGTTCCACAAGTAAGTGAGATCATATGGTATTCTGTGTTTCTCTGTCTGACTTATTTCACTTAACATAATATCCTCAAGGTCCACCCATGTTCTCTCAAACTGCAAGATTTCACTCTTTTTTATGGTTGAATAATGCACACACACACACACACACACACACACACACATACATGGGCTAATTAACAAAATCTAATTACTTTGTGATTCTGGCATATAATCTGAAAGTAATTAAATATCCAGTGGCATTGCTAAAATGATTCTCATCTCTATGTGAAAATTTTTTAAGAGGTTACAACCATAAAGTGAAAACTAGAATGATATTGAAAACTGCTGCATATTAATGGTAAGAAATATTTATCCATGAAAATACAATCTAACTGAAAAAAGTGCTATTCAACTAATTTAGACATATTTCCAATAAATATTTTATACTTAATTAAAATTAAAATTTGTAGCATATATTTTTTCAACTGAATAACATTAATAATTTTAATGATAAAATTAACCCAGGTGTGGGGGACAAATGAGCACTTAAAGCCTGGTCACAAGAACTTGAAGGTCTCAATTTAAATTTACATACATGTTTGAACTGTGAGACAAAAATGATAGAGTGTTTCATAAAGGCTTTCAGAAATAACAAGGGAGATCAAGCCAGTCAATCCTAAAGGAAATAAGTCCTGAATATTCTTTGAAAGGACTGATGCTGAAGCTCCAATACTTTGGCCACCTGATGTGAAGAACTGACTCACTGGAAAAGACCCTGATGCTGGGAAAGATTGAGGACAGGAGGAGAAGGGGACAACAAAGGATGAGATGGTTGGATGGCATCACCGACTCAATGGACATGAATTTGAGCAAGCTCTGGGAGATGGTGAAGGACAGGGAGGCCTGGCATGTTGCAGTCTGTGGGGTCACAATGAGTTGGACACAACTGAGCAACTGAACAACAAACTTTAGAATAAAGAATAAAATTCTGTGGGAGAAGTTAAATATATTAAATTGAAGGAGCAAAAGGAAAAGTGTGACTTATCCTATGTAAAGAATATCTTTTTCATGATTTAAAAAAAAATGGGTGATAGTGTTTGGTTCCATTAATTTTATTGAAAAAAATATTAGGTGTCACTTGGTTTAAGATATCAGTATTTACATATATTTTCATAGAATTTATATCATTTTAAGTGTGTAAATAGTATAAAATAATTTTGTATCAATTTTAGAATGCTTGAGGAGAACAGAAATGTTTTTTTTATTTTTTCCCCAGATCTGGTTTAGCAGAGCATATATTGCTTATTTGTCTGAGATAAATAATTTTTAAAGTCATCCTATCTTCTGAGTCTTTGGGATCACATCAGTGTTTTTGTTCTGTGCTATTTTCTCCCCACAGACTTTGTTTGTTATTTTAAGTTATTTTGACTCATGCTCAGGTGCAAAGAAACTAACGAAGGTATACCCAGTGTTAGTCAGTGTACAAAATGTCTCTGTTACATCGGTGCTCATTTATTCTAACTACTATGCTTATGTCAGAGTATTCAAATGATGAGGTTGATCTGAGCATGCTTGAGCTCCCTCCTCACCTTTTCTGATGTGGTGGCTTCAGAATGAAGTGAACTCCCTCTTAACCACAGTCAACTAACATTCTGAACTTCCAATCCAAGAGGACAAGAAAAGTTATTTATGCAATCTTCAGCATGCAGTGTTACCTCAGATGTTTCTGATTTTTACATTCTACTCTTGAAGATTGTCATTCCCTTTGTATCAGGAGCCTCCCTCAGGCTGGCCTTCTAATTCATCATTCCAAGTTTCTGGGAGTTTTAGGAGAGAGTTCAGTTCAGTTTGGTCACTCAGTTGTGTCTGACTCATTGTGACCCATGGACTGCAGCACACCAGGCCTCTCTATCCATTACCAAAACCTGGAGCCTGCTAAAATTCATGTCCATTGAATTGGTGATGCAATCCAACCATCTTGTCCTCTGTCATTCCCTTCTCCTCCTGCTTTAAATCTTTCCCAGCATCAGGGGTTTTTCCAATGAGTCAGTTCTTTGCATCAGGTGGGCAAAGTATTGGAGCTTCAGCATAAGTCCTTCCAATGAATATTCAGGACTGATTTCCTTTAGGATTGATTGGTTTGATCGCCTTGCAGCGAGGGATGCTCGAGAATTTTCTCCAGCACCACAGTTTAAACACATCAATTTTTTGATGCTAAGCTTTCTTTATGGTTCAACTCTCACATCCATACATGACTACTGCAAAAACCATAGCTTTGACTAGATGGACCTTTGTTGGCAAAGTAATGTCTCTGCTTTTTAATATGCTGTCTTTGTTGCTCATAGCTTTTCTTCCAAGGAGTGAGAATCTCTTAGTTTCATGGCTGCAGTCATGAGAAAGAGTAGGTATAAATAAAATTTTGGCCAAGTAAAAATGCATAAAATCCCTTCAAGAAAGGTGACTGTCAACATTTTTCTTCTTTGATCTACTGTAGCTAAATTAGGCAGCCCAAAACCAATCCTACAGTCATTACCATTTCATTAATTTAAAGATCTTTGAATTTAAAGTGTGCAGGCATAATATTCACTTTCAATTTCCTTTTGGTGGATTATCTGTCTTTATTCTTACATCTAGCTGGATTTACATACTCAAAATTCTTGTCTGAACCTTTAAGAAATCTCAGAAAATTCTGAGGAGATAATTGTTGAAAGCCCTAAATTGGGAAAGGAAATAATCACTCAAGTCGAAGAAACCCAGAGAGTCCCAAATAGCATGAACCCTAAGCGGAACACCCCAAGACACATATTAATCAAATTAATAAATATCAAACTCAAAGAGCAAATATTAAAAGCATCAAGGGAAAAACAACAAATAACTCACAAGGGGAATCCCATAAGGATAATAGCTGATCTCTCAATAGAAACGCTTCAGGCCAGAAGGGAATGGCAGAACATACGTAAAGTCATGAAAGAAAATAATCTACAACCCCGATTACTGTACCCAGCAAGGATCTCGTTCAAATTTGAAGGAGAAATCAAAACCTTTTCAGACAAGCAGAAGCTGAGAGAATTCAGCAACACCAAACTAGCGCTCCAACAAATGCTAAAGGATCTTTCCTAGATAGGAAAAATGGATAGGGTATAAGTAAATGGCAACAGGACCATACTTATCAATAATTACCTTAAATGTAAATGGGTTGAATGCCCCAACCAAAAGACAAAGATTGGCCGATTGGATACAGAAACAAGACCCCTATATATGTTGTCTACAAGAGACCCACCTCAAACCTAGGGGCACATATAGACTGAAAGTTAAAGGCTAGAAAAAGATATTCCATGCAAATAAAGACCAAAAGAAAGCAGGAGTGGCAATACTCATATCAGATAAAGTAGACTTTAAAATAAAGGCTGTGAAAAGAGATAAAGATGGACATTACATAATGATCAAAGGATCAATCCAAGAAGAAGAAATAACAATTATAAATATTTATGCACCCAACATAGGAGCACCACAATATGTAAGGCAAATGCTAACAAGTATGAAAGGGGAAATCAACAACAACACAATAATAGTGGGAGACTTTAATACACCACTCACACCAATAGATAGATCAACTAAACAGAAAAGTAACAAGGAAACTCAAACTTTAAATGATACAATAGACCAGTTAGACCTAATTTATATCTATAGGACATTCCACCCCAAAACAATGAATTTCACCTTTTTCTCAAGCGCACACGGGACCTTCTCCAGAATAGATCACATCCTGGGCCATAAATCTAGCCTTGGTAAATTCAAAACTATTGAAATCATCCCAAGCATCTTTTCTGACCACAATGAAGTGAGATTAGATATCAGTTACAGGAGAAAACCATTCAAAAATTCCAACATATGGAGGCTCAACAACACACTGCTGAATAACCAACAAATCACAGAATAAATCAAAAAAGAAATCAAATTATGCATAGAAATGAATGAAAGTGAAAACGCAACAACCCAAAACCTATGGGACACAGTAAAAGCAGTGCTAAGGGGAAAGTTCATAGCAATACAAGCTCACCTCAAGAAACAAGAAAAAAGTCAAATAAATAACCTTACTTTACACCTAAAGCAACTAAAAAAGGAAGAAATGCAGAAGCCCAGGGCTAGTAGAAGGAAAGAAATCTTAAAGATCAGGGCAGAAATAAATGCAAAGGAAACAAAGAGACCATAGCAAAAATCAACCAATCCAAAAGCTGGTTCTTTGAGAAGATAAATAAAATTGACAAACCATTAGTCAGACTCATCAAGAAACAAAGGGAGAAGAACCAAATCAACAGAATTAGAAATGAAAACGGAGAGATCACAACAGAAAACACAGAAATACAAAGGATCATAAGAGACTATTATCAGCAACTATATGCAAACAAACTGGACAATTTGGATGAAATGGACAAATTCCTAGAAAAGTACAACTTTCCAAGACTAAACCAGGAAGAGATAGATAATATTAATAGACCCATCACAAGCATGGAAATTGAAACCGTAATCAGGAATCTTCCAAAAAAAAAGCCCAGAACCAGATGGCTTCACAGCTGAATTCTACCAAAAATTTAGAGAAGAGCTAATGCCTATTCTACTCAAACTATTCCAGAAAACTGCAGAGGAAGGTAAACTTTCAAACTCATTCTACGAGGCCACCATCACCCTAATTCCAAAACCCAAAAAAGATTCCACAAAAAAAGAAAACTACAGGCCAATATCACTGATGAACATAGATGGAAAAATCCTTAACAAAATTCTAGCAAATAGAATCCAACAACACATTAAAAAGATCATACATCATGATCAAGTAGGCTTTATCCCAGGGATGCAAGGATTCTTCAATATTCGCAAATCAATCAATGTGATAAACCACATTAAAAAATTGAAAAATAAAAACCACATGATTATCTCAATAGATGCAGAGAAACCTTTGACAAAATTCAACATCCATTTATGATAAAAACCCTCCAAAAAGCAGGAATAGAAGGAACATACCTCAACATAATAAAAGCTATATGTGACAAACCCACAGCAAACATTATCCTCAATGGTGAAAAAATGGAAGCATTTCCCCTGAAGTCAGGAACAAGACAAGGGTGCCCAATCTCACCACTACTATTCAACATAGTTTTGGAAGTCTTGGCCACAGCAATCAGAGCAGATAAAGAAATAAAAGGGATCCAGATTGGAAAAGAAGTAAAACTCTCCCTGTTTGCAGATGACATGATCCTCTACATAGAAAACCCTAAAGACTCTACCAGAAAATTACTAGAGCTAATCAGTGAATATAGTAAAGTTTCAGGATACAAAATCAACACACAGAAATCCCTGGCATTCCTATACACTAACAATGAGAAAACAGAAAGAGAAATTAAGGAAACAATTCCATTCACCATCGAAACAAAAAGAATAAAATACTTAGGAGTATTTCTACCTAAAGAAACAAAAGACTTGTATATAGAAAACTATAAAACACTGATGAAAGAAATCAAAGAGGACACAAACAGATGGAGAAATGTGCTGTGTTCGTGGATTGGAAGAATCAATATAGTGAAAATGAGTATACTACCCAAAGCAATCTATAGATTCAATGCAATTCCTATCAAGCTACCAGAGGTCTTTTTCAGAGAATTAGAACAAATAATTTCACAATTTGTATGGAAATACAAAAAACCTCGTATAGCCAAAGCAATCTTGAGAAAGAAGAATGGAACTGGAGGAATCAACCTACCTGACTTTAGGCTATACTACAAATCCACAGTCATTAAGACAGTATGGTACTGGCACAAAGACAGAAATATAGATCAATGGAACAAAATAGAAAGCCCAGAGATAAATCCACGCATCTATGGACACCTTATCTTTGACAAAGGAGCCAAGAATATACAATGGAGAAAAGACAACCTCTTTAACAAGTGGTGCTGGGAAAACTGGACAGCCACTTGTAAAAGAATGAAACTAGATCACTTTCTAACACCATACACAAAGATAAACTCAAAATGGATCAAAGATCTAAGCATAAGACCAGAAACTATAAAACTCCTAGAGGATAACATAGGCAAAACACTCTCTGCTATAATCCAAAGCGGGATACTCCATGACCCACCTCCCAGAATATTGGAAATAAAAACACGAATAAACAAATGGGACCTAATTAAAATTAAAAGCTTTTGCACAACAAAGGAAACTATAAGCAAGGTGAAAAGACAGCCTTCAGAATGGGAGAAAATAATAGCCAATGAAGCAACAGACAAACAATTAATCTCAAAAATTTACAAACAACTCCTGCAGCTCCATTCTAGAAAAATAAACAACCCAATTAAAAAGTGGGCCAAAGAACTTAACAGACATTTCTCCAAGGAAGATATAAAAATGGCTAACAAACACATGAAAAGATGCTCAACATCACTCATTATCAGAGAAATGCAAATCAAAACCACAATGAGGTACCACTTTACACCAGTCAGAATGGCTGCCATCCAAAAGTCTACAAGCAATAAATGCTGGAGAGGATGTGGAGAAAAGGGAACCCTCTTACACTGTTGGTGGGAATGCAAACTAGTACAGCCACTATGGAAAACAGTGTGGAGGTTCCTTAAAAAGCTGCAAATAGACCTGCCATATGACCCGGCAATCCCACTGCTGGGCATATACACCGAGGAAACCAGAATTGAAAGAGCCACGTGCACCCCAATGTTCATCGCTGCATTGTTTACAATAGCCAGGACATGGAAGCAACCTAGATGCCCATCAACTGACGAATGGATAAGAAAGCTGTGGTATATATACACAATGGAATATTACTCAGCATTAAAAAAAAATTCATTTGAAGCAATTCTACTCAGATGGACGAAACTGGAGCCCATTATCCAGAGTGAAGTAAGCCAGAAGCAAAAACAACAATACAGTATATTAACACATATATATGGAATTTAGAAAGACAGTAATGAGAACCCAACATGGGAGACAACAAAAGGAAAGCAGATGTATAGAATAGACTTGTGGACTTTGTGGATGAGGGTAAGGGTGGGATGAGATGGGAGAAGGGCATTGAAGCATGTTAATTGTCATGTGTCTAATCAATCGCCAGCCCAGGATTGATGCTCGGGACTGGTGCAGCGAGATTTCCCGGGGGGGAGGGAGGAGGGAGGGGGGACCCGGAGGGGAAGCATATGTAAACCCATGGTGATATCATAACAATGTATGGCTAAAACAATAATTTAAAAAATAAAAAAATTAAAAAAAAAAAAAAAAGGATGCTAGGTGGTCCCCCGCCAAAGTATTAGGTTGTAGAAATGGTATTTATGGTGAATAATGGTCAATGCATGGAAAGTACACTTAGAAATGATGCTAACTTATAGAAGGGAGTTAAATGATTAGTTCAGAATAAAAAATACTCTTTAAAATTTCATAAATGCACCTGAAGAGTTTAAAATGCTTAATGGAACATTCCCTAACAGAACTCAAATAATTTGAGGGATATAAAATATTTCTCTTTGAACTTGTTGAGGTATAAAATATCACTCTTGGATAAGCCAATTTTGAACACATGGAAGATATTATTGTACATAAAGCACCTACTAGGTAATATCTTCTTTGGCATTAACCATTTATTATTAATAAAATGCATACATAAAAAAGCATACACAATAAAATATAGTTGAATGAATTTTTATGACATGAATATTACTCTAACCGATATCAGTTCAAGCAATAAAACTTGGCCAAGCACCCATGTAAAGCCTCCCTGTGCCCCGTCCCAATATCAAGTCCTCCCTTCCTACATAAGTAGCCACCACTATAGTTTTACTATCTAAATGTGTAAACCTAGACCCTAAAGTTTTTAGTGGGTATTTTTAAGGTATATTTATGGCTTCACAGGTGGTACTAGTGGTAAAGAATCTGCCTACCAATGCAGGAGATACAGGAGATTCCAGTTTAATCTCTGGGTCAGGAAGATCCCCTGAAGGAGGGCATGGCAACCCTCTCCAATATTCTTGCCTGGAGAATTCCATGGACAAAGGACCCTGGTGCGCTACAGTCCATGGGGTTGCGAAGAGTTAGATACGACTGAAGTGACTTAGCATGCATAGACCCTAAAGTTTTTAGTTGTTATTTTTAAGGTATATTTAACTTACACATTTTCTCTCCATTGTTTGATTTCTTTCTTACACCTTATCTAATGATGTGCTTGTTCTCTTTGGCCTGTGGGCTTTCCCATGCTCTTGTTTTTGTTGATTACAAACTCATGTTTCATGTTCCTCTGTCCTTTGTACTTCCTGAAAATTGGCATATGGGACTAGAAGTTAGGTAGGACTCAAATTTTATTCCTTTATCCAGATTTGGGTGATGCTATGTTCTTTCATAAGGAATCTCATATGTTTGCTGTTCCTTCCTTTTGTGGTGTTGGTAGCTATTGGTACTAATAGATAGACCCTTTAATGGCCATTCATACTAATAGGTAGGTCCTTTAATTTGTTTGTTTGACAAGTGGTAATATTTTAATCCTGTCATATATTTTTATTTATATATGGAACAATTTTATAAATAATTACTTATGTTCTTTTGATTATGCAGTATTATGGCTCACAGAGAAAAAGGTAGTATAAATATATCATTTGTTGGTAGGGTTCATTCTCTATATTTGAAGGTACTAAAATTGTTGCTTATTATCTATAGAGATTAATATTTTTCATATCCTTATAAAGTGATGGATTTGAACACATTTGATAGACTTTAATTCATTGCAATTAATAATTCTTAATTAGCCCAAATAGTATTGTCTTTGTTAGCATAAAACTTTTCAGGCTAGTTTTCTAGCTTTTTGACAGTATGCCTATAAACACTGAAAGCTTTTTGATATCTGACTTGACAGGAACCTTCAGGTTAATCTTACACAGGTATTTTTTTTTTTTTTGGTCTCAAAACCAGAATAGTCTTTTCTCTCTAAGAAATATTTCTTTATGTATAAGATGCCATGTTATGACCGACCACAGTCTGATCTCTAGGAATGTTCATTGCTACTATATGGATCATCATTTCTAGGCACTTCAGTAGTTATAGCTAGGAAGATATATGATACAACACACACGACGATGTGTTCACACAGGTGATTTCAACTGAAACACTAAACTATAGGCTTTTTACTGAAATGCCTCTGTATGGAAACCGTATCACCTTTTTTCCCACACTGCAAATCTTGGTTCTCAAGGATACAGGAATTGCAGGATTAGAATACCCCATCAAATGTATATACCACGGCAAACTGAATACCAATATTAGTACTCTCATTTCTTATCAGTCAGGGTTCTCCAGAGGCATAGGATAAGACAATTTAGATAGATATACAGAGACAGAGATACAAATATTAGGATTCATATTAGAATGCAAATATATATATATATATATATGCAATATATACATATATAACCAACATGGGGCTTCCCTAGTAGCTCAGTGGTAAATAATCTGCCTACCTGTGCAGGAGACCTGGCTTAGATACTTCAGTTGGGAAGATCCCCTGGAGAAGGGAATTGCAACCTACTCCAGTGTTCTTGCCTGGAGAATCCCAGAGACAGAGGAGCCTGGTGGGCTACAGTCCATGGGGTCACAAAGAGTTGGACATGACTTGGTGGCTAAACAAGTCAGCATGACTTATTGTTGGTGTTTATCTTGATTAGTTGAATTACCTCATTATAATTTTTCTTTTTAAAAGTACTCTTTTTTCCTCCCTTTCCAAACAGTACAGTTTGGCAAGAAGTACTGCCTCTGTGTGCTCACTTGCTCAGTTGCTCAGACTCTATGCAGCCCTATGGACTATAGCCTACCAGGCTCCTATATCCATGGAATTTTCCAGGCAAAAACGCTGGAGTAGGTTGCCATGCCCCTCCTTCAAGGGGTCTTTCTGACCTAGGGATCTAACAGGGACCTCTTATGTCTCCTGCATTAGCAGGCAGGTTATTTGCCATTAGCACCACCTGGGAAGTTCTACTTACTGTATACTTTGGCTTATAATCCAATACCACTGTATTTTGCAGCTTAAATTGCCTAGCTTTGGGTATTTGCATGTCTTTCACTGGTTTCTTTGAGATATATGTATATCTCAAAATTATATATAATTATATATAATTTTTGTTGTGTATTAAGAAAAGCTTGGCATTATTTAAGAGAATCATATACCCCAAATTTTATTTTCCTGCTACTCTTCTGAGCTTCACTGTTGATTATTTGCTTATACTACATTTGATATAAATGTTGTATCATTGCCTTTTAGGTGAATTAAGTCTGCAGGTAGCCTGAATCTGTCAGAATATATATATATATATATATATATATATATATATGGAATGTGTATATATATATATATGTGTGTGTGTGTGTGTGTGTGTGTGTGTGTATACATATATGGGGTAATTTATTTTCTTGCTTTCTGTAATTAAAATATACTTTAGACTTATATTGTTATACTGTAGATGTATATTGTTATCCCCTGCCCCAGCCCTAGAATTCTAGCCATTTTTCTAGAGGTGCTGGTCCCCTTTTACCAGAGAATGACATTAGAAACTGAATTCTATGCACTGGATGTGTTTGTTACTGTTAGGATGTCATGGCTTCTAGAATGTGCCTCTGACTAAGGAAATATGTGTATATGTTCACCTGTGTTATACACATATTCATAAATTTTAAGTATATCCACCCATCAAATTTGAAGTAAATTTGAACAATCAAGTAATGATGTATATAAATCTAGAAACATGTTAAATGTATATAATGCACATATGATCATGCTATATGTCTTAAAAAGATAATTAGTGATCTCTGATAGCCACAACTTAATGATGATTAAAAACTTAGAGTGAAACATCATTGTAATATTTCATTAACTATGCAGAGGTATCTTTAATATTGCCAGCTCTCAATGTCACCTCAATTTTTCTTGCATATTATGGAAAGTTTGGCATTATTTGATTTAACAGAATCATATACCCCAAATTATATTTTCTTGCTACTCTTCTGAGCTTCACTGCTGATTATTTGCTTATACTACATTTGACATAATGCTATATCATTGCCTTTCAGGTGAATTGAGTCTACAGGTAACCTGGATCTGTCAAAATGATTTTGATAAAAAGTAGGTTTCAGAAAGTTATTTTTTTCCTTCTAATTATTTTTAGCAGATGCTTCTAAAATAATAAATATACTCCCCGGAGATAATTAATTACAGTGTGATTTTTAAGACATAATTATTTGTAGATATATAACATTTTAAGAATGTTCCTTAAAGATGATGTTACTTTGATTCTTTCAAAATATATCCTGTCTCAGCACTCATCATTGTAAATGTACATATGGCTATTTGTGTGAGGACTTTGAAGTCAAGTATGTATTTTATTGTGATAATGTATATAAATCTATAAGAACTAATATATAAAGAACATGCAGTAATTTAGAAAGTTTAAAGGAATTAATTTGATGAAATGGCAACAAGCAATACTAAGTTTTCTTTTAGTCTTAGATGTCTAACTATTTTTCTTACCATCAAATATACCTAAATATATTTGCAGCTGTTTACTTTTAGCTTAAGATTTATAAAGAATATGTTATGACCAAACTAAGCCTTTCTTGATAGAATATTATCAGTTAATCAATGCAGGTA
Organism: Antilocapra americana; assembly: GCA_007570785.1. Classification (NCBI taxonomy): domain Eukaryota; kingdom Metazoa; phylum Chordata; class Mammalia; order Artiodactyla; family Antilocapridae; genus Antilocapra; species Antilocapra americana. Next base: position 5,709 of record SRVM01015871.1, on the reverse strand, counting down.
GAAAAATTAATTAGCAAATTCACCATTTTTCAAAAACTGATGAAATATTTGATCTGGAAAAATAACGTGAGTGAATGCTAAAAAATTTAGGTCAAATGTTACTAGAAAATTACTCTTCATAGCATGCAAAAGTTCACCCACAGATCATTTGCTGGTTGTAGGGAAAAAGAAACTTTAACAGCAACCCAGTTTTCAGCAACTAAAACCACTAACAAAATTAAATGGAAATACAAAGTAAACACTTTGTACTATTACATCAAAGCAATAGATATAAGAGAGTTAATTAAAATATTCTGTAATTTAGATATTCAGTTCAGTTCAGCTGCTCATTTGTGTCTCTTTGTGACCCCATGGACTGCAGCAAGCCAGACTTCCCTGTCCATCACCAACTCGCGGAGCTCACTCAAACTCAAGTCCATCGAGGTCAGTAATGCCATCCGACCATCTCATTCTCTGTTGTTCCTTTGTTCTCCTGCCTTCAATCTTTTCCAGCATCAGGGTCTTTTCAAATGAGTCAGTTCTTTCCATTAGGTGGCCAAAGTACTGGAGCTTCAGCTTCAGCATCAGTCCTTCCAATGAATATCCAGGACTATTTTCCTTGAGGATGGATTGATTGGATCTCCTTGCAGTCCAAGGGACTCAAAAGAGTCGTCTCCAACACCACAGTTCAAAAGCATCAATTCTTCAGAATTCAGCTTTCTTTATAGTTCAACTTTCACATCCACACATGACTACTGGAAAAACCATAGTCTTGACTAGACAGACCTTTGTTGGCAAAGTAATGTCTCTGCTTTTTAATATGCTGTCTAGGTTGGTCACAGCTTTTCTTCCAAGGAGCAAGTGTCTTTTAACTTCATGGCTGCAGTCACCATCTGCAGTGATTTTGGAGCCCCAAAAAATTCTGTCACTGTTTCCATTGTTTCCCCATCCATTTGCCATGAACTGATGGGACCAAATGCCATGATCTTAGTTTTCTGAATGTTGAGTTTTAAGCCAACTTTTTCACTCCTCTCTTTCACTTTTATCAAGAGGCTCATTAGCTTCTTCGCTTTCTGCCATAAGGGTGGTGTCATCTGCATATCTGAGGTTATTGATATTTCTCCCGGCAATCTTGAGTCCAGCTCATACTTTATCCAGCCCAGTGTTTTTCATGATGTACTCTGCATATAAGTTAAATAAGCACGGTGACAATATACAGCCTTGACAAACTCCTTTCCACATTTGGAACTAGTCTTTTGTTCCATGTCCAGTTCTAACTGTTGCTTCTTGAGTGCATATAGATTTCTCAGGAGGCAGGTCAGGTAGTCTGGTATTCCCATCTCTTGAAGCATTTTCCACAGTTTGTTATGATCCACACAGTCAAAATCTTTGGCATAGTCAATAAAGCAGAAGTAGATGGTTTTCTGGAACTCTCTTGCTTTTTCAATGATCCAGCAGATGTTGGCAATTTGATTTTTGTTTCCTCTGGCTTTTCTAAATCCAGTTTGAACATTTGGAATTTCACAGTTCACATACTGTTGAAGCCTGGCTTGAAGAATTTTGAGCATTACTTTGCTAGTGTGTGAGATGAGTGCAATTGTGCATTGTTTGAGCATTCTTTGGCATTGCCTTTCTTTGGGATTGGAATGAAAACCGACTTTGTCTAGTTCTGTGGCCACTGCTGAGTTTTCCAAATTTGCTGGCATATTGAATGCAGCACTTTCACAGCATCATCTTTTAGGATTTGAAATAGCTCAACTGGAATTTCATCACCTCCACTAGCTTTGTTCAGAGTGATGCTTCCTAAGGCCCACTTGATTTCACATTCCAGGATGTCTGGCTCTAGGTGAGTGATCACACCATCATGTTTATCTGGGTTGTGAAGATCTTTTTTGTATAGTTTTCTGTGTTCTTGCCACCTATTCTTAATATGCTCATTTAAAATAAAATTTAAAAAGAAAATGCAAATAAAAAGTAAACACTATGTTCTTATAATTGCATCCTATGAAGAGTATTTTACTCACACTTTAATCAAATTTCTTTTCTGAATTTTACTCTGATCCTTAGTAAAAACTAACATACAAAAGTAAAAAAAAATCTACCATATAAACTTAATAGTCATTTTTTTCAAATTTTTAATTTAAATTAATCTTTTTTTTCCCAAAAATGTTAATTAAATAAAAATTTTTCTTTTACGTAAATGTTTTCAGTCTAGTCAGATTTAGAATCACAGACCTGGCATTGAAAGAAAATTGAGTCCTATGGGTACAGAAAGGTGAAATTTAGCCGTTGAACTTAGTGATAGACACACTGAAAGTAAAATAAAGTGAATTTGTGAGTCGGTCTTCACACTTGGTTGGACATCTGGAAAAGCACTCTGTATGTCTTATCTGTTGTGACCAGTTAAAAACATTATGCCATAAAGTGCTTAAAACAATGCTTCATACAAAATGAACTATAAACATAATATATGCTAGTATTACTTTATTTTTATCCATATGATTACTCATTACTCTTGTAGGTAGTACCCCATAGAAAGTTAAGCAAAAGACCCCCAAAAATTCATAGTCTCAAAATGTGATTTAGCCAAAAGGATTTTTTGCAAACTAGAAAAAGCAGAGAGGCCATTAAGTAATGAAGCAAATGTCTTGTTTCCTCAATCAAACAACTGCTAGAGAAAATGACTAGAAATTACATGGTTATATAAATAAACTTTTCTACTAGTCACCAATTACATATTTAGGTTGCCCATTATTCCCTTGACATTCGGGAAATCTTGCTTCATAGCACATTGGAAAATGTATTAAAATGCATACACATTTAAATCATACTAAAATATATTTTTCAAATGATGTTAATTTTTTTATTGCAAGTAAATGTAGAAGGCAGGAGGAGAAACAGACGACAGAGGATGAGATGGTTGGATGGTATCACTGACCCTATGGACATGAGTTTGAGCAAGCTCCAGGAGTTGGCGATGGACAGGGAAGCCTGATGTTCTGCCGTCCATGGGGTCGCAGAGTCAGACATGACTGAGTGACTGAACTGAGCTGATGTGCAAAAAATAATTTTGTCTTAGCTTTTGTTTTCATACCTGTAATTTTATTATGAATTTTCTAAATAAAAGATTATCTGAAACCCATATCACATCTTGTGTGTGTAAGGTGTGTATAGTGGCACATTTATTTTTCCAGTAGTTAGTTCCCTAAGCAATCCTGCAGTTTCCAATTTCTCCTTCTATTATTTTGAATCTTGACAGATTAACTTCATATAAATAAACACATAATTAATATTAAAACATCTAGGTTTAAACATATTTCAATAATACATGTGTATCAATGATATAAATGTATATATACATAAGGAGAGAGAAGAAGGCCTGGCCTAAAGGACTGCTGTCTACACTTTAACCTTCTCCATCTATTTCTCTCCTAAAAAGATCTGTTAAACTAAGTTAAACCCTTTTCCCTTCTAAATCTGTTTGTTGTATCTCTGCTTTCATATTCTTCCCTTTTGCCCCAGTTTATGTAGTATTTCAGTTCAATTTCTAGTTTATACTACAAAACCAATTTACATCGTCACAGTCTACCAGGAAGTCTCATTCAGCTGATACCTGTATAGCAGCACTTCCTGAACTAGTAATTGAAAGTTGATCAGAATGTTGAGTGATAACTGTTGGTTTCTCCTTTGATTAATAACATTTCCACAGGAGAAATTTCAGGTGTCACCATCCTTCACTTTGAGACACCACATCTGTTTTCACTATGCATCTTCCACTTTCACCTCCCAAGGTAGAAAAATATTCACTTTAATTGTTGTGTCTACCTTTTTTTAAAAAAAAATTTCTTTACTTTATTGTGTTGGTTTTGCCATACAATGACATGAAACCACCATGGGTTTACATATGCTCCCCCTCCAGAACCCCCCTCCCTCCTCCCTCCCGACTCCCTCCCCCTGGGACATCTCGGTGCACCAGCCCCGAGCATCAACCCTGGGCTGGCGATTGATTTCACATATGGTAACTAACATGTTTCAATGCCATTCTCCCATATCATCCCACCCTTGCCCTCTTCCACAGAGTCCACGAGTCTGTTCTATACATCTGCGTTTCTTTTCCTGTCTCGCATGCAGGGTTCTCGTTACCATCTTTATAAATTCCATATATATGCGTTAGTATACTGTATTGTGTCTACCATTTTTAAGATGATATATCTTAGGAGTATTTTTTCCTGCTTCCCTTAACACTGTATATGGTAGGTGTGCTAGGGCTACCCAGGTAGCTCAGTGTTCAAGAACATACATGTCAATGCAAGAGACACTAGAAATGTGGGTTTGATCCCTAGGTTGAGAAGATCCCCTGGAGTAGGAAATGGCAACCTACTCCAGTATTCTTGCCTGAAGAATGTCATGGGCAGAGGAGCCTGGTGGGTTACAGACCATGAGGTCGCAAAGAGTTGGACATGACTAAGTGACTGAGTACCCATGCACAGTGGATGCTCTAGCCCTGTGGCCCATTCTGGAAATATTTGGGAGGAATACAACATTCTCTTAATAATCCAGCTAGCTGGTCATGTTCTTTGATTCTGAAAAAGAATATAATAAACTAACTTCATCATCTAGTTCTCTTCTAATTAGATGGTCATTGATGAGGCTTGTATGTTAATATTGCTTTGGCTATGTATGTGTCCTTCCTCAACCAGAGCACCACAGTGGGAAAAACTTGGCAGTTTTATGCCTTATGGATTTACAGCTTCCAAAATAATTTATAATCATATTTGCCTCCTATAGCCTACTCTTAACATGGAGTGGGAATTAAATAAATGTGTGATGTTGCTATAAATGAATTCTAGTTTTGTATCAAAAAGAATGCTGTAACTCTGGATCTATTTGATCATTTAATGTCCATTATATTAAACAGCAATGAAATATAGGAGTTTTAGGGTCAGTTTTCTCTGGTTAACTTCTGGCTCTATGTCATACAAATTTATTTTAATTGCAGAAAATTTCACTTTACTTACCCTGCATAAGTTTGTTGTGAAAGTGAAAGTGTAGTCATTCAGTCATGTCCCACTGATTGCGACCCCATGGACTGTAGGCTACCAGGCTCCTCAGTCCATGGAATTTTCCAAGCAAGAGTACTGGAATGGGTTGCCATTTCCTTCTCCAGGGGATCTTCCTGACCCAGGGATCGAACCCCAGTCTCCCACCTTGCAGGCAGACGCTTTACCACCTGAGTCACCAGGGAAGCCCAAAAGAAGGTAGTAAAATGAGAGACATAAAATTCCAAGTATTTTATCAAATGCAGAATAGCTAGTTTATAGCTTGAGGAATTTTTATGTGCCAAATTCTTTGCTTAATGACTTTCTTAGGTCATTTGTCTAAATTCTCTCTCAACTATTCTATTATTATTGTCACTTTACAGGTGATAAATTTGACACAAAGAAAGATTAAGTAGTTTTCTTAAATCCTACATTAATTAAATCACTTCAAGATCCCTGCAATCACTACACTATTACCTTTGTGCTTAGGTTCAGATTCTGTTACATCTTGATGATACAAAGATAAGTAAGATAAAATTGCAGATGTTATAGTGGAGAAAAACAAAATATAGAAGTGAGTCATATTTTACAATATTTTTGCATCCATTCTTGGTACTGAAATTTGATATTGGCAGAAAACATACACTGCCCCCAAGGTACATTATATTCTAAGTTTATCCGTATGCAATTC
>ML661778.1:617-20720 GCA_007570785.1 Antilocapra americana | reverse complement strand
CTGCTGAGCCCATGCCTAAAGTCCATGCCCTAGAGTCTGTGCCCAGCAACAGGAAAAGCCACCACAATGACAAGTCTATGCACTGCAATTAAAATATAGCCCCCACTCGCCACAACTAGAGAAGAGCCCCCTTGGCAATTAAGACCCAGCATAGCCAAAAATAAAATAAGCTACATGGATATATTGTACAGCATATAGCATTTCGTAATAACTATAAATGGAGTATAGAGTATAGCTATTAAAAATGTGAATCACTGTATTATACACTGTAACTTATATAATATTAAAAGTCAATCATATATCAATTTTAAAAAGTCCCACTGAATTATCAGCACAAAGAATGGAAAAAGATCCATTATCATGTTAGAATACCAAGGATAAGGAAATTACTCTAAAAGCTTCCAGAAAGGAAAAAGTCATTAATATGCAAGTGATTAAAAATGAGGAGAAATGGAATCAGCTTTCTCAGCCTGAACAGTTGGATAAAATCTTCAAAACTGTAAGAGAAAACGATTTCCAAACTTAAATTCTATACCCTGTCAACTAGTAACCTAATGTAATGATAGAATAGAGACCTTTTCAGGTATGCAATACCTCAGAAAAATTTTATCTCCTGTGTTTCATTCTTCAACAAAATCAGAAAGACAAGAAAATAACTGGCCCACAAGGCAGGAGGTATACTCTGTTTCTGGTATTGTTAGACTTGTTAGATCATGTGTATGGAGTACTCTGGTTTGGATGGAATGAAAAGAAGTGAGGAAAGGAGGTAGTAAATCCAGGATTCTCTGGCTTTTCATCAGGAGGGCGGGGATGATGCCCCTTGATGAAATCCTATTGACAGGGGATATTGAGCCATTTGAAAGGGCTCTCAGTGTAAGGAGACTGATCCCTCCTGTAGCATTCAGAAAATGTTAGTCTCTTTTATCCAAGTTATTCAAAATTTCCATTAGTTCTATTATCAGACACTTTTTAAAATGTTTTATATAGTGATTTATGGCTGAGCTGGGTCTGCATTGCTGCATACAGGCTTTTGCTAGTTGCAGTAGGCAGAGGCCACTCCCTAGCTGTGGTGGGCTGGCTTCTCATTGTGGTGGCTTCTCTTATTGTGGAACATGGGATCTAGGGCACACAGGCTCAGTAGCTGTGGCACACTGGCTTAGTTGCCCCTTAGCATATGGGATCTTCCTAGAGCTGGGATCAAACTCACGTCCCCTGCACTGACAGGCAGATTCTTCACCACTGGGCCACCAGGGAAATCCTCTCAGACCTCTTAAAGATATGCAGCATTGCAAGTCCTTACAGATACTTGGGAAGAACAGCTGCCTTTCTTCAGGGGACAAAACTCCCCGTTCTTTAGGGGAATTGCTCAACCCCCTGCCTCCACCCATTCTGTCCGAACAGAAGCTGCCATCTTCTGCCTTCTCAGTCACAGTGATAGATTTGGGAGTAGGGAAAAGTGCCAGACTGGACCAATGATCATATCCCACCTTCCAGCCCTTAGTGACTGGCCTGGAGGAGGGCACGTGACCCCAAAGGGTCAATCACACTCTTGGAGATTTGCCCCCTTTTTATATCCCCAATGAGCTGTCAAGGGGGCAAGTAAGCTTCCATGTGAATCCATGAGTTTCCAATGGTCAGGATCCCAGCCTTATGGAGAAAGCCAGTTCTATAGCAGGAAGTCACCATGTACACGGGAAGACACAAGCACAACAAAAAGCAGGGGCCGAGATGCACAGAGAGAATCTTGGACCATCACTGAGTCCCGCTGCCTGGGGCTGTCCTCCTGAAACTTCCCAGAGAGAGAGTTCATCCTCCCCTTTTCTCTGGAACTGTTTCTTTGTTTTCTGTGGCTTGCAACCAAATGAACTCTGAGTAAAACACTGCTCTGACTTATATATTTTTTATTAAAAAGGTAAATTGTTCATAAACTCCAGTACTTCCACTATTGTAAGAAAACCAATACATGAATATTCTGGAGGAGGCTCTTGAGAGTCTTTAGGATTCAAGGAGATCCAACCAGTCAATCATATAGGAAATCAACCCTTAATATTCATTGGAAGGACTGATGCTGAAACTGAAGCTCCAATACTTTGCTTACCTGATACAAAGTGCCAACTCATTGGAAAAGACCCTGATGCTGGGAAAGACTGAGGGTAGGACAAGAAGGGGAAACAGAGGATGAGATCATTGGATGGCATCATCGACTCAATGGACATGAGTTTAAACTATCTCTGGGAGATAGTGGAGGACAAGGAAACCTGGCATGCTGCTGTCCATGGGGTTGCAAAGTGTTGGACATGACTTAGCGACTGAACAACAACAGTAAATGACTGTGACACACTCACAAGGGATAAACCCACTGATGTGTTGAGAGCTGCTGACTTGTGCTTCCTGGAATTCATTATAGCTTAGGTAGATGATAATGATTCACTGAATGATGAAATGTTTCAGCAGACAGGTCACCTCCTTTCCACTACCAGCCACTAAATTTTCTTACGTAGGGTTCTGTTCTTACCAAGATGACCCTGGAGCCAGCCTCCAGTGTTTGGCGACATTCTAGCTCAGAAAAGCTGACATTGCAAAACCCAGCCTTCCCCAGGTCCCAATAAAGGAGATTAGAGATACTTCACTCTGAGTCACTGTGGAAGAAAAGAACCTTTGAAAGTTGTGTGCTTTGATACAGTTCATTTCTCCTCTAAGGTAGGCATTGGCTTTGAAAAAAAGTAGATTGCTTAGAATATAAACAAACACCATCTCTATAAGTAGAAAGGAATGTTACTGACAAACCAAGTTTCAGGAGATAAAAGCGATCATTAATTCACAAAGCGAATTTCCCACCTCATCCCTAAATAATTTATCTTTTTTTCTTGGAAGGAAAACAAAAATTTGCTTGGGAAAACAAAATTTGTCTTTGTCAGCTGGCGCAGAATAGCTTAAACAGCTCATATGTAGTAAGTGAGCTGTTAGTAGTAGCTTCAAAAGCCTTCCCTGGCAGCTCAGATGGTAAAGAATCCACCTGCAGAGCAGGAGACCAAGATTCCATCTCTTGGTGGGGAAGATCTCCTGGAGAAGAGGATGGCTATCCACTCCAGTATTCTTGCCTGGGAAATCCCATGGACAGAAGACCCTGGCGGGCTCGCAAAGAGTTGGACACACAAGCTCTCTTTATTGCCTATCTTGTGTCTGCTCCATTGCTCGGCTGTGTACAACTCTCTGTAGCTCCATGGGCTGTAACTCATGAGGCTCTTCTTGCCATGGGATTTCCCAGGCAAGAATACTGGAGTGGGTTGTGATCTCCTCCAATTGCCTGTCTCCTTCATCTATATGAAAAATCAGTCCCATCTGGGGAATTCCCTGGTGGACCAAGTGGTTAGGACTTGGTGCTTTCACCACCAAGCTAGGTCTAATTCCTGGTTGGGGAACAAAGATCCTGTAAGCTGTAAGGTATGGTTGAAAAGTAAATAAATGAATAACAAATAAAAGAAAAATGAGCCCCATCTTGAAAAGATATAGAAGGGGACTGTTTGGAGAGAAGTCAAACAGCACATAACCTTATAGGAGAACTTGAAATCTGTCCCAAACAGTCCTCATAAGGTTACCTCTTCCTTGTTCTTTCATTTTTATTTTTATTACCATTTTTGGCTGCATTGGGAAGCCTATAGGATCTTAATATCTTGAACTAGGATTGAAGTTTTGCCCCTGCAGGGGAAGCCCAGTGGACAACCAGGAAGTTCCTTCCATTTGGTCTTGTTTCCATTTGTTCATCAAGAACCCCACAGGGAAAAGGCAAAGTTGCTCTTCCTGCCTGTCTTGCTCTTCTTCTCCAGTGGCAGGGTGTGTATGACAGAGACCTCATATACGACATGTACAACATATGTATTCTTCTTCACTCACATAAAGTTTGCACTGTAATTGCAATCTTGCTCTACAAAGACCTGTGGGGCCCAGGCTCCTTCTAACTTGTGGCTGCCCCATTCCTAGATTGTTGCTTTTGCCTCCATGATCTAAGAGGGCTAACCTTCTAATCTGTGTTCCAGAAGGCTTGGAGAAAAGCTGTGAAATGTATCAGGGACATGGAGGGTGCATCCCTTTATCTAAGGCAGTGGTCGGGAAACTAAAGACTGCAGGTAGGCCATCTTTCATACACTGGATCATGTGTTCTTTGGTCAGATTTTGGTGACCATTATTTTTAAACTCTCGTAAGCTAGGTTCCTGATATTCATTTATGTTGCTGTTGTTCAGTCCCCAAGTATTGCCCACCTCTTTGCGACACAATGGACAGCAGCATGCCAGGCCTCCCTGTTCCTCACCATCTCCCATAGTTTGCCCAAATATTGATTTATAACCATGATGGTTTCTTTTGTCCCTTCTGCCTTACTTTTCTCATTGGGATATTTTACTACAGAAAAACCAGCCTTGCATTTTGACTTCTTCCTGAATGGCTGTATTTTCAAGGGTGGAATCAGTGCCTGGCTATGCCAGATTCTCCTTTGCTTCCACTCACAAATTTCCATGGACAGTTACTCCCACGTTACCATTCCATGTCTTTATCAGAATTTGATTCAAAAATAGCAATTCCCCTGCCCCTCTGCAATGGAAATCACTCCCCAGGCAAGTTAGGAACTTGTTGTACCCTGGATGGAGGGTAGGTAGGAATCCTAAGAGATGTACCAGTAGAGAATGTCTCATCCACACCATTCATATCCTGGCTCTGGTCCCCTTTTTGATTTGGGTCAGGACTTTCTTCCATTCTCTCCCTCCATGACAATTCCTCCTGGTGTTTTACTCTCAACACACGAGCTTCCAGCTCTTAGGATTTCTGAAGCAGGCATGCAGATTCTTAACACTCCTCCATCCTATGAGGTCTGCCGCCTTCAAACACCCTCCCAAGTCTATATTCACTCTTTTGCCCCAGCACATCCTCTTGGTTACACCCATGAGATTTTATTTACCACCCTGCGTTCTTGCTTCAATCTTGAACTTGCTCATGACACATGACCTGTCTGTACATCAGGGAAGAACAACTGTGAATCAAGTCTGGGGAAACTTCTGAGACTATTATGTCCTATGTGAGCAACAACTGAAAGAACTCAATGTTCCCAGCTCAAAAAAGAATACTGGATGGTTCCCATCTTTGAGGTGTTGGAGGGCTGTCTTGTGGAGAGAGAGTAGACCGTTTCCATAAGGTTTATATAAAATGTGATCTTTTTTTAAACCGATGCACAATATTACTTTGGCTTTGGCAGTGGGTGGGTGGGGGAACAATAAAGGCACACACATGTTTGGACTTGTTCTGAGTAGTCCAGAATGGCAAACCTGGGATAAAATGGTACACTTTCTGATAGACAATCAAAACGAACCTTCGAAGAAGTGGAGTTGACCAATATGAGATGGGTTGCCTGGAGAAGTAGTGAGATTCTTATTTGAATGGTATGCAAGAAAATGACATGAACACTTGATTTCAAGCAGATTGAGTAGCTGAACAATGTGGTATACCTAGAAGGCATCCTCTTGATTGAAAAGTAAACAGAACCTTCATGGTTAGCTCAGATTAGAGGGGGATTTGGGAAAGAATTAAGCTCTCATTGCATCCAAGGAAAATTTGAGCACTAAGGCTGCAGGGGGCGGGAGGGGGAGGAAATGAAATAAGCTCCAAGCCATGCCCCCTGTTATGACTCAGCTCTGAACTCTGTTTCTTTTTTTTTTCTTTAGTTTGATCACTTTCCCCACAATCTGAGACACCATTGACATTACTAGATTAGCTTGACTTGAGTCACTTGTTCAGTCCTGATTCAATCTACAATGGTCATGGGGGTGGAGTCTCGTGATTCAAATGTAAAATCTCCTTAATGATAGAGACCATCTACACTGTGGGTATAAAAAGCCTCAGAAAATTTGGTAGGGGCAGACAGCTTCAACATGATATACAGAGTCCTGTCCAAACTCAGGGCTCGCCAATTCTGAGTCTTTAGTAATTTCAAGCAGATGATGTTCTCCATGTGGTTGTAAAGAGGCCAGGACTAATTCATATTCAGCTGAAGGCACACGCTTGAATTAAAGTGAAGGGTCAACAGAGGTGAGAGCAGGATGAATCAATGGAAAAAGAATAATTGGGCCCCATTGATTGACTCACAGACCCTGATGGGTTGCCAGCTGGAACAAGCATTTTCTAGGACAAAGATACCCCTGGGATGACTTACAAGTTAAAAAAATCTGTGTCCATGCAGGGGTTTTCCCATGCAATTGTTTATTTGGCTGTGCTGGGTCTTCATTGCTTCCTGGCCTTTTCTCTAGTTGAAGCAAGAGGGGGCTACTCTCTAGTTGCAAGGGTTTCTCATTGTGGTGGCTGTTCTTATTGCAGAGCACAGGGTCTAGCATTGGGGGGGGGGTTCAGTAGCTGCAGCTCCCAGGCTCTAGGTTTCTGGCTTGGTATTTGTGGCACACGGGCTTAGCTGCTCTGTGGCATATGGGATCTTCCCAGACAAGGGATCAAACTCATGTTCCTTGCACTGGTCGGTGTATTCTTTACCACTGAGCCACCATGGAAGCCCACCCCATGCAGTTTAAAAATTTTTAATTTTAAAAACTTTTATATTTACAGAAAGGCTGTATAAATAATAGAGTTCCCATGTATCCTATAGGTCCTCCCACCCAGTTTCCTCTCCCAGTTACTATGATCTATTATCACGACTAATAGAGAAATATTAATGTTTTTAATTTATACTCCACACTATATTTGGATTTCATGAGTTTTTCCCTAATGTAATTTTTCCACTCCAGGATCCCGTGCAAGATATTGGATAAGTTTCCTAGGGTTTCTGGAACTAATCACCACAGATTTAGTGTCTGAAAATGTAAATATATTGTCTGGAGTTCCAGAAGGAAAAGTCCTAAGTGTGCAGGGTACCCTTCCTCCAAAGTCTCTTGGGGAGAATGCTTTATGACTCTTCCAGCTTCTGGTGGCCCCAGGTACTCCTTGGCTTTGTGTGGGCTATATCTTGGAGCAAGATGCTGATCTCTGTGACCATCTTTTTATGACCTTCTTTGTGCATCTTTGGGCCTGTGTGCTTCAAACTCCCCCCTCATTTCTCTTATAAAGACACCCAGTCCTTGAATTTAGGGCTCACACTAAATCCAGGATAATGTCATCTTGAGGTCCTTAACCTAATTACAGCTGTAAAGTCTCATTTCCAATGCAGGTCAGATTCACAGGTACTGACGGCTGACATTTGGACATAGCTTTTGAGGGGGATAAAATTCAACCAACTGTGGTACACATTGAGTACACATGTTCCCTTTGGCTTCTTGAGGTTATGAGAGTTTCTCAGAGCTTCCCTGCTTCTAATTGACTTGCCTTTTGAGGACTGAAGATCAATATTCTGTAGACTGCATCTCGATTTGAGTTTGTCTGATATTTTCTAATGGTTAGACTGGTGTTGGACCATGATAGCTGGACCATAAAGAAGGCTGAATGCCGAAGAACTAATGCTTCCAAATTGTGGTGCTGGAGGAGACTCTTGAGAGTCTCTTGGACAGCAAAATCAAATGGGTCAGTTTTAAAGGAAATCAACCCTGAGTATTCATTGGAAGGGATTATGATCAAGCTGGAGCTCCAGTATTTGGCAAACTGATGCAAAGAGTCGACTCATTGGAAAAGACCCTGATCCCAGGAAAAAATTGAAAGCAAAAAGAGAAGGGGGCGACAGAGGATGAAATGGTTGGATGGCATCACCGACTCAATGGACATGAGTTTGGGAAAACTCAGAACGATAGTGAAGGACAGAGAAGCCTGGTGTGCTGCAGTCCATGAGGTCACAAAGCGTTGGACACAACTTTAGCAACTGAACAAGACTGGGGTTAAGAGCTTTGGGGAGGAGCAACACAGAGTTGAATTGCTCTTCTCAACACAACATATCAAGCGTACATGTTCTCAAATTAACTTACCATTGAAGAGGTTAACTGTGACCACCTGGCTAAGGAAGTGTTTACCAGGCTTCTCTGTGGCAAGGTTTCTTTCCTGTTCCCCTGCTTCCATACTGTACCCTTTGTAAGAATATCACTAAGCATCGTTCACCCTTCAGAGGTGGGGGTAACACTTCACTGCTTGAGTGGGGAGCATATACATACATTGTTTGGAATTCTTTTATGGTCCTTCCAATTCTGCATGCATGCTATCATATGAAAGGTGGGTTTCATGGATTCCAGCCTGAGTCCCATGGCCATTCCCCAGTTCCCCTTAGGGAATCTTAAATGCAGAACAAATCATCTGAGGAGAAAATGCTCTGAAGAGTTTTCATTAAGAACAGAAAATGATATAGGACAGATTTATTCACAGCATGGACTGATGTAGTCCACATCTGCTTTGGGGTTTGCAGTAACATACGTATAGATGTTGAAAGTGACATTCAGAAACTGCATAGCAAGTTGACAGAGTAATCTTATATTCATTGAATTGAATAATAAAAATGCCTTGATTATTATTATTTTCCCAGTAATTCACTTATATTGCCCTTTCTACAAGGATTGGTCCAGGACAAAATGGGGCTGAGCAGAAAATGGTCTCCAGCACAGAGTGGACCCCATTGTGTGTGGCCTTATGCAGCCTCTGGTGTTCCAGGCTGCCCTCTTCTCCTTACCCTCCCCGCATTTGCCCCTTGATCCCAGATGTGAGTGAGGCTTGGACACCCCCACAATGGGCAGCTGTCCAGGTCCCATCCCGGAACCTTTTGGCAGCGACCTTCCCTACATGGCATGCTGTTCTCAATGCCTCTCTCCAAAAGCAAGACAGTCCCTCTGTGGTGCCTCCATGGGCAGCACTCTCTGCTGCTCTGAGCCTGGCTTTGGTCAACTCCTATCTTCAGTCAGCTCTATGGGCAGCGACAGCCAGCCCCACCTAAGAAAGGCCTGCTCTCACCATGCTCTTGGCATCCAGGCCTTTCTATGAGCAAAGCCCTTTCAATTTCTTTCACTCATGGTCAGGCACATGCAGGAAGCAGCAGGAGGGGGGCAGGAGCCTCAAATACTGAAAGGGCTTCAGATGTTGACTCTTACTGCTCTCTCCAAATGCAGTCATTCAGATAGTCATGTGAATAAGAGGAGTCCCTGACCAGGCCATCTCACCAGAGCTGAGTTTAAAATGATAAATTCAGAGGGCCACAGGCACATGAAAAGACACCCAATCACTAATTGTTAAGAGAAATGCAAGTCAAAACTACAATAAATGCACCAGTCATATCAGCCATCATTAAAAAGCCTACAAATGGCAAATTCTGGAGCAGGTCTTGAGAAAAGGGAACCTTCTTCCATTGTTTGTGGGGATATAAGTTGGTGCAACTGCTATGGATAATCGAAAAGATATACATACATACTATGCTCATTAAAGTATTAGTTGCTTAGTTGTGCCCAACTCTTTGGAACCCCATGGACTGTAGCTCATCAGGTTCTTCTGTCCGTGGTAGAATTCTCTGGGCAAGAATACTGGAGTGAGTAGCCATTTCGTTTTCCAGGGGATCTTCCAAACCCAGTGATTCAACCTGTATCTCCTGATTTGCAGATGGATTCTTTACTGTCTGAACCTCCTATCTAATAGCAGCACTATTTATAATAGGCAATACATAGAAACAACCTAAATTTACATCAACAGTCTAGTGGATAAAGAAAATGTAGCATACATACATACATATATGTATATATGTATGTATGTAGCATGATATATATATATGATAGAATACTGCCCAGCCATAAACAAAAACAACTAATGCCACTTGAAGCAACATGGGTCGACCTAGAAATTATCATACTCAGAAAAGTAAGTCAAAAAGAAAATGACAAATACCACACGATATCACTTATATGTGGAATCTAAAATATGACACAAATGAACTTATCTATGAGACAGAAACAGACTCACAGCCATAGAGAACACTGATGGTTGCCAAGGGGGAAGAGGAATAGGGAAGGGATGGATTGGGAGTCTGGGATTAGCAGATGCAAACTATACACACACACACACACATACACACTGAATCACTTTGCTATACATGGGAAACTAACACAACAATGCAAATCAATTATACTTCAATAAAATCAATTTTTAAAAAACTATAAATATTTGCTGTGTTTGTATTGCTATCACACGAAGTACAGAATAACACAGAATCTGCATATTTCAAGAAATCTAGTTTATGTAAAATCATACAAGCACGTTCAAATATTTGATATATCGCTGGTGGTCTAGTGATGAGGATTCAGTGCTTTCAAACATTTGGTATAAATAAAAATGTTTTTTGAAATTATTGACCTGGGCTTTAGTTGGGGAAAAAAAATCCTGTCCTTATCTTGCAGATAACCTAATACTAGAGTGTATTGTGTTAAAATATATAAAAAAATTAAATGGCAATTTGTATAATCCTATTCTTGCATTATTTTCACTTAATAATATATTAAGAACTTTAAGAAAATGCCATTAGTTAGGTCACATTTGTGTACCCACGCCACCAGCCCCACTGGAGTCACTTTCTCCTTCCCTCCTCTCAAGGAATCCTCCCTAGAAGCCATCTCCACCCAGCCTCTGCTGGGGCTTCTATTCCCAGTGGATCCTCTTCTTTCTCTGTAGCTCATTACACAACCTGGTTCACCACTGTCCCCCTACCTAGGTCACAGTGCAGCACAAGTACGTGTTACAGACTGAACTGTGTGCCCCTAGATTCGTATGTTGGAGCCCTAACCCCTAGTGTGACAGTGTTTGCAGATGGGGACCTTTGCAACTAAGCCAGGTTTAGATGAAGTATTGAGAGTGGTGTTCCCATGATGGGTGGGATTAGGGCCTTTATTAAAAGAAACCAGGGAGATGCTGTCTCTCTTTGCTGTATGAGAACACAGTGAGAGGGTGGTGTCTATAAATCAGGAATAGAGACCTCATCAGAAGCCAATCATGCAGACACCCTAACCGTAGACCTCTAGCCTCCAAAAGTAAGACAAAATAAATTTCTGTTGTTTAAGCTGTGTAGTTTTCAGTACTTTGTTATGGCAGCCCAATCAAGCCAAGTAAGACCTTAGGTACTCAGTACACGTTCCTTGACTGAATAAACAAGCAATATACAAACCTGGAGTGGACAAAATAGTTTCATGTTATTCATTCCTTGCAAGGATCCTCTCTGCTTCAACTCCCTTTGATTTTCTAGGGAAAATGTTAGTCGCTCAGCCATCTCTGACTCTTTACGACCCCATGGACTATAGCCTCTGTCCATGGGATTTCCAAAGCCATAATACTGGAGTGGGTCACTATTTCCTCCTCCAGGGGATCTTCCTGACCCAGGGATTAAACGCAGGTCTCCTGAGTTACAGGCAGATTCTTTACCATCCGAGTCACCAGGGAAGCCCCAAAGCACACATCTGATGAAGGTAGGATTTGATTTCATGTGTGTAGAGCACAGGGAAAAGGCAGCATATTCCCTCAGCGTTAGCCACTTGGACACCCTGTCCTCATTGATTTCTAGAGTGTTTCACAAAGCTGAGACTTTTTCAGGCCAGAGATACAAAATCAATCTGGGTCCTTAGGGTCTGGTAAAGTGGAAGAAAGAGAAGTCATTCGGTCGTGTCTGACTCTTTGTGACCCCACGGACTGACTGTAGCCTACCAGGCTCCTCCGTCCATGGGCTTTTCCAGGCAAGAATACTGGAGTGGGTTGCCATTTCTTTCTCCAGGCGATCTTCCCAACAGAGGGATTGAACCCATGTCTCCTGCATTGCAGACAGATGCTTTACCATCTGAGCCACCAGGGAAGTCTAAGGTCTGGTAAAGGCACCTCGAATCACTTGGTGGTGGGCTCGTCCAGTCCTGAGCTCATCCAGATTCTGAGTCCCTATTTGGATTTAGTGCAAGGGACGCTGTGATTGATTAGCAATGCCTTTTCTGACGGGGGGGTGGGTTAAGTGGAGGCATCCAGGCCAATCCTGACCCAGAAGCTGCTGCTTAGGGTGCAATTAGGCACAGGCACTAAAAAGCAGAGATGTTACTTTGCCAGCAAAGGTCCATCTAGTCAAGGCTATGGTTTTTCCAGTAGTCATGTATGGATGTGAGAGTTGGATGGTGAAGAAAGCTGAGTGCTGACGAAATGAAGCTTTTGAACTATGATGTTGGAGAAGACACTTGAGAGTCCCTTGGACTGCAAGGAGATCCAACCAGTCAATCCTAAAGAAAATCAGTCCTAAATATTCCTTGGAAGAACTGATGCTGAAGCTGAAACTCCAATTCTTTGGCCACCTGATGCTAATAACTAACTCACTGGAAAAGACCCTGATGCTGGGAAAGATTTAAGGCAGGAGGAGAAGGGGATGACAGAGGATGAGATGGTTGGGTGGCATCACCAACTCAATAGACATGAGTCTGAGTAAGCTCTAGGAGTTGGTGATGGACAGGGAAGCTTGTCTTGCTGCAGTCCATGGCGTCGCAAATGGTTGGACATGGCTGAGTGACTGCAATGATCTGATTGAGGCACAGGCAGCTGGTACCAGCACAGGCACCTCCTCTCTAAGCAGTGTATTATTGCAGTCCCACCCTCAATGGCCTCCCAGGTTCTGCATGTGCAAGAAGAAGAAGAAGGACCATGGTGGGTGGAGGAGATGGTAAGAGTCTGCTGCTCAGATGACCAAGGAGTCCCCTCGGTCAGTAAAGCTCTTGAGCTCAAAACAGTCTATACAGGTACAGCACGGCATGCATGCTAGTGCGTCTGACAGAAGGTGAATTCCATTCCATAAATACTCATTTAACACCTTTCACAATATGTGCACAATATGTACGAAGTTGGTTCAGTCATGTCCAACTCTTGGCGACCCCAGGGACTGTAGCCTGCCAGGCACCTCTGTCCATGGGATTCTCCAGGCAAGACTACTGGAGTGGGTTGCCATGCCCTCCTCCAGGGGGATTTTCCCAAGCCAGGGATCAAACTTGTGTATCCTTAAGTCTCCTGCATTGGTAGGTGGGTACTTTACCACTAGTGCCACCTGGAAAACTCCCGCTTTTCACAGGCCCAGCATTGTGCTGAGCACCATGAGGACATAGAAATATCTGAGTCCTGTCTCTCAGGGGCCAATAGTCCTCTCGGGAATGTAACTGGCCAGGTGATGTGTGTACACGTGGTCCAGGAAAGGAAGTTGGGGGAGGTGGCGCCCAGATACTAAGAGACAGCTGTGATGTCCAGTCAGGAGGGCCTCCTGTGACAGCTCAAGGGAAGTCGGGGCTGCAGGGAGCAGGAAATAGCCTTGCCTTGGGGCATGGGAGTCAGGCCACTGACTCTGTTGTGCTGAGCTAAGGGCAAGGACGTGGGCCCTTCAGAAAGTACCGAGGGCCAGCCCGTGGGGGTCACAAGGAGTAAGACCAGTGCCTAGTAGAGCCTAGGTCCTTGACAGAGCATGGTAACTACTAACCAGCTGGGCCTCTACCTCATGCCCCAGCTGGGGAGCCTTATCCAACAGAGGTGGGTGAGGGGTCAGGTGCCCCATGGCCAATGGGGGGCAGAAGCATCCTGCAGGCCCCAGCAGCCAAAGCTGCTAAGGAAATGAGGACAGAGTGCAAGGAGCATAGGGCAGGACATGCTGGGTGACAAGAACTCCCAAAACAAAGGCTCAGAGGCACAGAAAAGACAGCAGATGCCTGACCTGCTGGAGCAGAGGGATGGGGATGGGGTGAAGAGGCAAACAGAGGGTGTAGGGCAAGTCAGACAACTGAGCTCTTAGCAGCTTAGTGGAGAGACCACACACTATAGCTGGTGGAACTGGATGGCTGGGGATCAAGTCCTGACTTCCTCTTCCCAGCTGTGCCACTTTAGGCAACTTACTTAACCTCTTTGAACTCTGGTCCTTCAACTAGGGATGACAACAGCACTTGCCTCACACGGTTGTGGTAAGGACTGAGTTACAAACTATGAATCACTGAGAACAGTGTACTGACACGTAGTGTTCAGTAAACATCTACAAAGGTGATAGTTATGTAGAGTAAAGCAGTCGGAACATGAACCAATATTTTCCAGATTGTTTCCCATGGGATCCTCAACTAAAAGATGCGTCCATCCAAAAGATTCTTACAGCCAATTTTGGAAAACGTCTCCTGTTATATCCACATCAAGCTCTGACAAGTCCACAGTGAGAAAAACAAACAAAACCAAAAAATCCTAACTTTATTTAGCCCAGTGTTTCCCAAACCTAGAGGATTATGGAAACCTCTGCATACCTTGGAGGACAGTGCTACACAAGCCACCAGTATGGAAAGTGCTGTGGAGGTGGGCAGTAGGGGAGTCTATGAAAGTGGTGGAAAGCATCTCCAGGAAAAGCCATGTGGCAGGGGTTGAGCCACAGCGAGATTCCTGTGCCCAGAGAGGAGAAGGGAATAAGGCCAGTGAATTGCCAGAGCTGAGAGCCCCAGAGAAGAAGGGGTGGGCAAACAGGGTTGACCCAGGGCAGGGCAGACAGAGAAGAGAGAAGATACAGAGGCGATTCTGAACATTACATTTGAGGAGGGAGGAAATGCAAGAGCAAAAAGGAGGTGAGGGCTGAGGGCCACCCCTCATTCCACCCAGCCCCTGGTCACCCTTCCTGATTTGTGCCTGAGGTGGTATAAGCCCTGTGGCTTCCCACAGGATAGGGGGGTCTGGAGAGAGAAGGGTGGCAGCAGCTGCTTACTGGGAGAGAATAACAACTGGAAGACACAGAGACGTTCTATCCCTGCTATACAAAGACTATGTGATTAGAGAATTGACAACAGTTGTCCAGGGCCTCTAGGCTGAACTTCGGGCTGGTGATGAAAAGAAGCAGAAGCTATACTCTGCACTCCAGGAATGGGCTCTGCTGACCATTAAAGGCTGAGCGACTTCAGGGAAGTTGCTCCATGTCTCTGGTCCAACCTTCTTCTAAGTTTGGTCCTCAAGCCCCACTTCCTTTGTTCTTGGTTACATCAGCCACAGCCATAACATTTCTCCACCCTTGCTCTGGTACCAAAGGCCTTCCCCACCCCATGTACTCAAGTTTCTGCACCCTATCACTGTCATCACCCCACCCGTGGCCTCCTGGCCCAGTCACTCACCCCTGGAAGGCCTGCTGGCAGCATTGGTACACCTCAAAGCTGTTGCTGCTGAGGGTCTTGTTCAGGAGGGGCACAAAGTCCACTGCAGGTCCCCTGGGCATGTAGAGGATGCCTGTGCAGAGAAAGCAGCTAGTGGGCAGGGTCCAGCCCCTTACTATCCCCCTCAACCCTACCCAACGATTGCCAGAGAGGCCAAGGCCCCAGTGCCTAGCCCTGGACTGAGCCCACCAGGCCTGTACTCACTGGTCACACAGGCGTTCACCAGGGACACACAGGCCCCCGTGCAGTGCGCCTGGAGCACGATCTTGGAGAATTTGCCCATCCACTGGGGAGACATGGAGGCTTCAGGAGGACAGGAGGGCTCAGGTCCAGGACTCCACAGGCCCCTCTGGCTTTGTCTGCTTACCAGCCTTCCTTTTCTGGGAGCCATAGGAACAGACGCTGCCCTCCTGATGCTTGTTGAATCAGAGAGTCCTCATTGGCCTGACTAGATAGCAGTCCACACTTCCCCACGTGTCATCAGTGGCAGGTGTAGGGAAAGAACATTGAGTTTGGAGTCAGGCAGACCCAGGATTAAACACAGGTTCATCCATTTATTAGGATTGCCTGGTGGCTCATATGGTAAAGAAAGCTCCTGTCTGCAATGCAAGAGACCTAGGTTGTATCCCTGGGTTGGGAAGATCCCCTGGAGAAGGGAATGACAACCCACTCCAGTATTCTTGCCAGGATAATTCCACGGACAGAGAATCCTGATGGGTTGCAGTCCATGGGGTTGCAAAGAGTCAGATACGACTGCACGACTAACACAGTGACAGTTAACAGCCACTTTATAGCTGAGTGACTCGGGTCACATTTCACTTTTGCACAGCTCAGTTAGCTTTTCAATAAAACAGCATGGTTGCACCACTAGGCAGGGGACTGTGAAGGGTGAAATGTTTTTGTTTTGTTTTTTTTTGTAAAAAGCTAATAGTTCTATAGAGACTTCCTCCCCAGGCCCCACAGGGCCTATCTGTCCACTGTGGGTATGGGAACTGGCAGGTCAAAGCTTCGGCCGGGCAGCCAATGCCATGCCTCTGGACCCCTCCTAGGGCCCTGGGCCAGCCAAGCAGCAGAGTAATCATGAAATTCCAGGGTTGGGAGGGAGTTCCATGACCTCCTTGTTCAGGCTCTGCCTTAGACCAAGAGGAGAACTGAGGCATACAGATCTCTTGGAAGTTGTAGGTATCTGAGAGCCAGAACTGGAGACCAACCCCTGCTGCAATCCCTGCCCTTTATAGGAGGCTGGGGAGGCCCCACTAGGACTCACTCAGGCCTCTCAGCATGATCCCAATGGAGCTGAAGTTGGTGAATCCGCAGAGGGCTTAAGTTCAGATTTTATTTTATTCTTATTTAATTTTTAACTTTTTGGCCAGGCCACACAGCTTGTGTAATCTTAGATCCCCAAACAGGGATTGAACCCATGTCCCTGCATTGGAAGCATGGAGTCTTTAACTGCTGCATCATCAAGGAAGTCCCTAGAGTAGGTATGTAAGCAACACAACTCTCTTTCCCTTTTGCTGTGAACACTTGTGTAATTTCCTAGAAGTACTAATATCCAACATGGGATAATTTGGGTAGAATAAAAAGGCTTAGACCCATACCTTGCACCACAAAAAACTAATTCTAGATCAATTAAAGCAGATACATATTAACACTTTAAACATTAAATATTAGAAAATATAGGATAATATTAGTATTGTTACAGAATAGCATTTTGCTCTCATCCTGGAGAGGAGCAAACTGAGGCTCTTATAAGTGACTGAAGAAGTTCACACAGCAAAAAGGCAGTTGTGTCACAATTTGAACTCAGTTTTGTCTGACTCCCAAGATCACATCATTTTAACTACTTCATCATACTGTTTCAGGAACTTAACCTTTACCAGGAGGTAAGTTTCTAAATTTAGAAATAATGTAAGAAATGCAGAGGTTTGGTATAAATTTGTAGTTTTAGAAAAAAATTCTGAATATGGAATGAAGAGAAACAAAAATAAAAATAACCAGGAAAAAATATATGTAGAAAATGTGGAACTTCCTGGTGGTTCAGTGGCTAAGACTCCATACTTCCAATGCAAACAGTCCAAGTTTGATTCCTAACTGGGGGGCTAAAATCCTACATGATGCATGGTGTGGCCAAAATGTTTTAAAAAGAAAATGAAAAAGAGTCAATATCTTTATAACATACAGAGTTTTATACATTGATTGAAAACATTAAGGTACTTGCATTCTGCTTACTCACCTACAATCACCCTCCAGACAGCAGCCCAACTACTGCTAAAATGTCAGAAGTCAAATTTTCAGTGACTTCAAACTGTTCTTTGGCCTGGGCCACTCTGTTACGATTAACACCTGTTCTAAGTGGACTTCTCTCACTTCTCCAAACCAGTGCTTTGGACAACCTCAGAGCCTTTGAATATACCTCTTTCTTTGCCTGGAATGCTAGTACCCATTTCTTCTGGCCTCTGCCCCTCCCTCCAAGTCTTGGTCTAAATATCCATCTCACTGAAGTCTTTTTTTGTCCGCAATGCATAGCACGTGGAATCTTAGTTCCCTGTCGTTGGAAAGAACCTGAGCCCCCTTCAGTGGAATCGGAGAGTCTTAACCACTGACTAGGGAGGCCTCCCCTGTCCAGTCAGTCCTATCTAGTCAAGGATAGACCCCATCCCTGATTCTTTTTATTGTTTCCATCATAGAATTTACTGCAGATTGTGGTTTAAAATTTTGTATTCCTTTGTTTTCTTGTGTCTTTCACTAGATGTAAGTTTCATGTCACCAGGGACCATGTCTGTCTAATTCCCCATTTTATCTCTGGTACACAGAAGAAGGCCTGGCAACTCAGAGGTCTCAACAAATACTTGCTGAAGTAATGAATTTCATTGAAAAATATCCTGAAGGCATATGAGTATGTGTGTGCTCAGTCACTTAGTCATGTCTGAGTCTGAGACTCCATGGACCGTAGGCTGTCAGGCTTCTCTGTCCATGGGATTTCTCAGGCAAGAATACTGAAGAGGATTGCCATTTCCTCCTCCAGGTGGTCTTTCCAATCCAAGGATCAAACCTGTGTCTCCTGAATTCCAGGTGGATTATTTACTGCTGAACCACCAAGGAAGCCCAAAGGTACATACTGCCGCTGCCTCTAGAGAAGACAGTGATACTGGAGCTAAAATTAGGAGTGCGGGGAAATCTGAGCTTTTTACTCCATACAAACCTTAACAAAAACTAAAGAGTACATTTCTTTATCACTAAAAAATAATTTCAAAGACACAAAAAATATTTTATATTAAAAGCTCCTAGTAACCCAGGAAACACACGTTAAAACAATGAGCTATTATTATTTGCCCATTAAAGTAGCAATACTTATTCTTGTTTTTAAAAGGCTGCTCTGCCTGTTCAGGTGTAGTTAAATCAATGCTCACAGGCAGAGCTGGGGTGGTTTCAGTTGTTATAACTCTTTGCAAAAGTTACTGGCAGCACACACACAAGGATTCATGCCATACAATTCAGTCATCCCACATCTTGAAAATCTCCTGTGGAAACCGTCTTCTTAGAGGGAAACTTTCAGTGTAAAACCAACTCATTTCAGCACTGAGTATAAGAGCCAAATGGTAGAATTAGATATTATATTATTATGTTTACATTTATTATCATATAATTAGACATAATTGACTATATATTATAATAGCTGTCATTTGGGGATGACGATATAATGAATAATTTTTTGATTCTTAAACATGTTACATTGGCTGTTATTCTTTTCAAAAGTGTCACTTTAGAAAGCTTTTACAGGTGTTTTTTTTTAAGTCTTAACTGCACAAACCAACCCCTGAGCTGAATTCCATATATTGGAGATTAATGTGGTGAGATCTTTCTGTTTTACTCTCTTAGCTCCTCATTGGAGTTTCACACCCATTCCTTTTGGGGTAGTGGTGGCAGATATGACACTAGTTTTCCAACAGAAGAGGCAAGGTGCAGTAGCTTGCCCAAGGCCATAGGATGGTAGCCTGTCTACATAAGGAGTTCAGATATCTTCAAGAGAGAGAGAGAAGTGAAATGAACTGAGAGTTGCTCACTCATGTCCGAGACTTTGTGACCTCATGGACTATTCTAGTATTCTCCAGGCCATAATACTAGAGTGGGTAGCCTTTCCCTTCTCCAGGGGATCTTCCCAACCCTTCTGCACTGCAGGCAGATTCTTTACCAACTGAGCCATCAGGGAAGCCAAGAGATAGAGAGACTTTGAGAAAGATGACAGTGAAGCCTGAAGCTGTCTTGTTTCCCATGGCAATGAGATGTGGGAGGTTGAGCACCACCTCTGTGTGTCTCATCCAGGCCTGTACAGGGACAGCTGCATCATGCCCTGACCCAGTTAGGGGACGGGAACACTCACAGAGATTCACTGCTTTTTGGAGCCAACCTATTCCTCACTGCCTGCAAGGCAGCGCTGCTTGTATTCAGAGAGCCCCTGATAGGCCACAAACTCCTTCAGAAACAGCTTCATCCCCAGCAGCTCTGTCACCACCGAGCAGTCCTCCAAGGCCATGCCCATCAGGGAAGTCACTGGCCGCAGGATGTAGGAGCAGATGAGCTGAGGCACAAAGCAAGATGAGCCGCTGGGACTTGGGTTGATCTGGGCTCTGTGGGCGTCCACCCACAGTCGCCACTGGCCTGAACCACCCCCTCCACAGGTCGAGAGGGACTGTACCTGGAAGCTGTACCCCTGGATTTCCACCATGTTTCCCGGCCAGGAGAGGACATCGCTGATGAAGTCCAGCACGGCCAGAAAGGCAATCAAGTTGGCCATGATGTTGGTCACGACCTTCATGAACAAGGCAGCCCCACTGGTAGCTGCTTCTAAGAGGTTTTGAACATCTCTGTCAATGGGACAAAGAGATATCATTATAGGCCTTTCTCCACAGGTTCAGGGCTCCCTGTCCTTCAGGCTCAAACTTGGATACAGCATGTCAGAGCCAGGGGTCCATGTTTACCCTC
>ML661777.1:5758-18988 GCA_007570785.1 Antilocapra americana | reverse complement strand
TGTCATAAATACTGTGATTTAATGTCATAAATAGTGAATGTGATGTCGAGTCTAGTGCATGTGATGTCATACATATGCCCAGTGTGATGACACAGGTATGGGATGTGCTGTTATTTGTATAGAAGATTTGATGTCATAAACAGTTGATGGGACTTCACATATAGTGGGTGTGATGGCATGAATACAGTGCAAGTGATGTCATATATACAGTGGTGCGATGTGAGAATGAGTGGATATGATGTCATAATGAGCCTCTATGACGGCATAGATATATTGAGCACGATGTCATACATAAGGTACTTGTCATCTAACCTATAGAGTGGGTTGGATGGCTCAGATTGATGCAGTATCACAAGTACAGAAGATGTGATTTCATATAGCTTTGATGTGACTTCATATACATTGGGGGTGACGTCATGAGTACATTGGATGTGATGTCATAAATGCAGCGGTGTGACGTCATAAAGAGGGGATGTGATGGCATATAGAATACGTATGACATCATACACATAGAGGGTGTGATGTCATATATATAGCGGTTTTGTTGAAAGGATACAGTGGAAATCATGTCAGATAGAGTGTGTGTGATGTCAGATAGAGTGGTTGTGCTGTCATCCCCACAGGGCTCCTGATGTCTCATTCTGTATATAACGTCATAGACATAGTGAGTGTTATGTCACAGATAAATTGCCTGTGATTTCACACGCAGCTTGGATGTGATGTCGGAAAGTGGATGAGACATCATATAGAGGTGGTGTGACGTCATGATTACAGTGGATGTGATGTCATACCGTGGACATGGAGTCCTAAGAGTGGGTGTGATATCATGAATACACCTGAATTGATGTTTGAAACAATGGGGTGTGATGTCATAAAGAGGAGTTATGATGTCATAGAGAGCATATGACGTCATGCAGTTACTGGGTGTGATGGGCATAGAGTGGGTGTGATATCATCTGAACACTGGGTGGAATGACACTGATAAAGTGGAAGCGATGTCAGATATAGTGTGTGTGATGTCCAAGAAAATGGGTAGGGAAACCCATATACTGCGTATGATGTCATACCTAGGTTGGATATGATATGCAAACATGCAATGTGTGTGATATCATCGAGAGAATGGTTGTGATGATGCAGTCGAGTGGGTGCAGTGTCATAAATACTGTGATTGAATGTCATAAATAGTGAATGTGATGTCGAGTCTAGTGCATGTGATGTCATACATTTGCCCAGTGTGATGTCAGAGGTATGGGATGTGCTGTTATTTGTATAGAAGATGTGATGTCATATACAGTTGATGGGACTTCACATATAGTGGGTGTGATGGCATGAATACAGTGCAAGTGATGTCAAAAAGACAGTGGTGTGATGTGAGAATTAGTGGATATGATGTCATAAAGAGCCCATATGACAGAATAGATATCTTGGGCACGATGTCATACACAAGGTACTTCTCATCTAGCCTATACAGTGGGTTGCAAGGCTCAGATTGATTCAGTACCACAATTAGAGAATATGTGATTTCATATAGCTTTGACGTGACTTCATATACATTAGGGGTGACGTCATGAGTACATTGGATGTGATGTCATAAATGTAGGGGTGTGACGTCATAAAGAGGGAATGTAATGGCATATAGAGTACGTATGACATCCTACACATAGAGGGTGTGATGTCATACGTATAGCCGTTTTGATGAAAGGATACAGTGGAGATCATGTCAGATAGAGTGTGTGTGATGTCAGATAGAGTGGTTGTGCTGTCATCCACATAGGGCTCCTGTTGTGTCATTAGTGGATATAACATCATAGACATAGTGAGTGTGATGTCACAGATAAATTGTTGTGATTTCACACGCAGCTTGGATGTGATGTCATAAAGTGGATGAGACATCATATAGAGTGGGTGTGACGTCATGATTACAATGAATGAGATGTCATACCGTGGACATGGAGTCCTAAGAGTGGGGGTGATATCATGAATACACCTGATTTGATGTTTGAAACACTGGGGTGTGATGTCATAAAGAGGGGGTATGATGTCATAGAGAGCATATGACGTCATGCAGGTACTGGGTGTGATGGGCATAGAGTGGGTGTGATATCATCTGTGCAGTGGGTGGAATGATACTGATACAGTGGAAGCGATGTTAGATATAGTGTGTGTGATGTCCAAGATAATGGGTAGGGAAACCCATATACTGCGTATGATGTCATACCTATGTTGGATATGATATGCATACATGCAATATGTGTGATATCATCGAGAGAATGGTTGTGATGATGCAGTCGAGTGGGTGCAATGTCATAAAAACTGTGATTTAATGTCATAAATAGTGAATGTGATGTCACGTCTAGTGCATGTGATGTCATACATATGCCCAGTGTGATGACACAGGTATGGGATGTGCTGCTATTTGTATAGAAGATGTGATGTCATATACAGATGATGGGACGTCACATATTGTGGGTGTGATGGCATGAATACAGTGCAAGTGATGTCAAAAACACAGTGGTGTGATGTGAAAATGAGTGGATATGATGTCATAAAGAGCCCATATGCCGGCATAGATATATTGGGCACGATGTCATACATAAGGTACTTGTCATCTAACCTATACAGTGGGTTGGATGGCTCAGATTGATGCAGTATCACAAGTACAGAAGATGTGATTTCATATAGCTTTGATGTGACTTCATATACATTGGGGGGTGACGTCATGAGTACATTGGATGTGATGTCATAAATGTAGCGGTTTGACGTCATAAATAGGGGATGTGATGGGATATAGAGTACGTATGACATTATACACAGAGAGGGTGTGATGTCATATGTATAGGGGTTTTGATGAAAGGATACATTGGAGATCAGTCAGATAGAGTGTGTGTGATGTCAGATAGAGTGGTTGTGCTGTCATCCCCACAGGGCTCCTGATGTCTCATTAGTGGATATAGCGTCATAGACATAGTGAGTGTGATGTCACAGATAAATTGCCTGTGATTTCACACGCAGCTTGGATGTGATGTCATAAAGTGATGAGACATCACATAGAGTGGGTGTGACGTCATGATTACAGTGCATGTGATGTCAGACCGTGGACATGGGGTCCTAAGAGTGGGGGGTGATATCATGAATACACCTGATTTGATGTTTGAAACACTGGGATGTGATGTCATAAAGAGGGGATATGTCGTCATAGAGAGCATATGATGTCATGCAGGTACTGGGTGTGATGGGCATAGAGTGGGTGTGATATCATCTGTACAGTGGTTGGAATGACACTGATACAGTGGAAGCGATGTCAGATATAGTGTGTGTGATATCCAAGAGAATGGGTAGGGAAACCCATATACTGCGTATGATGTCATACCTATGTTGGATATGATATGCATGTATGCAATGTGTGTGATATCATCGAGATAATGGTTGTGATGATGCAGTCGAGTGGGTGTAATGGCATAAATGCTGTGATTTAATGTCATAAATAGTGAATGTGATGTCGAGTCTAGTGCATGTGATGTCATACATATGCCCAGGGTTGTGACACAGGTATGGGATGTGCTGTTATTTGTATAGAAGATGTGATGTCATATACAGCTGATGGGACTTCACATATACTGGGTGTGATGGCATGCATACAGTGCAAGTGATGTCAAATATACAGTGGTGTGATGTGGGAATGAGTGGATATGTTGTCATAAAGAGCCCATATGACGCCTAGATATATTGGGCACGATGTCATTCATAAGGTACTTGTCATGTAACCTATACAGTGGGTTGGATGGCTCAGATTGATGCAGTATGACAAGTACAGATGATGTGATTTCATATAGCTTTGATGTGATTTCATATACATTGGGGGTTACATCATGAGTTCATTGTATGTGATGTCATAAATATAGTGGTGTGACGTCATAAAGAGTGGATGTGATGGCATATAGAGTACGTATGACCTCATACACATAGAGGGTGTGATTTCATACGCATAGCGGTTTTGATGAAAGAATACAGTGGAGATCATGTCAGATTGTGTGTGTGTGACGTCAGATAGAGTGGTTGTGCTGTCATCCCCACAGGGCTCCTGATGTCTCATTAGTGGATATAATGTAATAGACATAGTGAGTGTGATGTCACAGCTAAATTGCCTGTGATTTCACACGCAGCTTGGAAGTGATGTCATAAAGTGGATGAGACCTCATATAGAGTGGGTGTGACGTCATGATTACAGTGGGTGTGATGTCATACCGTGGACATGGAGTCCTAAGAGTGGGGGTCATATCATGAATACACCTGATTTGATGTTTGAAACACTGGGGTGTGATGTCATAAAGGTGGAATATGACATCATAGAGAGCATATGACGTCATGCAGGTACTGGGTGTGATGGGCCTCGAGTGGGTCTGAGATCATCTGTACAGTGGGTGGAATGCCACTGATGAAGTGGAAGCGATGTCAGATATAGTGTGTGTGATGTCCAAGAGAATGGGTAGGAAAACCATATACTGCGTATGACGTCATACCTATGTTGGATGTGATATGTATACATGCAATGTGTGTGATATCATTGAGAGAATGGCTGTGATGATGCAGTCGAGTGGGTGCAATGTCATAAATACTATGATTTAATGTCATAAATAGTGAATGTGATGTCGCGTCTAGTGCATGTGATGTTATACATATGCCCAGTGTGATGACACAGGTATGGGATGTGCTGTTATTTGTATAGAAGATGTGATGTCATATACAGGTGATGGGACTTCACATATAGTGGGTGTGATGGCATGAATACAGTGCAAGTGATGTCATAATTACAGTGGTGTGATGTGAGAATGAGTGGATATGATGTCATAAAGAGCCCATATGACGGCATTTATATATTGGACACGATATCATACATAAGGTACTTGTCATCTCGCCTATACAATGTGTTGGATGGCTCAGACTGATGCAGCATCACAAGTACAGAAGATGTGATTTCATATAGCTTTGATGTGACTTCATATACATTGGGGGTGACGTCATGAGTACATTGGATATGATGTCAGAAATGTAGCGGTGTGACGTCATAAAGAGGGTATGTGATGGCATATAGAGTACGTATGACATCATACACATAGAGGGTGTGATGTCATACGTATAGCCGTTTTGATGAAAGGATACAGTGGAGATCATGTCATACAGAGTGTGTGTGATGTCAGATAGATTGATTGTGCTGTCATTCCCACAGGGCTCCTGATGTCTCATTAGTGTATATAATGTCATAGACATAGTGAGTGTGATGTCACAGATAAATTGCCTGTGATTTCACATGCAGCTTGGATGTGATGTCATAAAATGGATAACACATCATATAGAGTGAGTGTGACGTCATGATTACAGTGGATGTGATGTCATCCCGTGGACATGGAGTCCTAAGAATGGGGGTGATATCACGAATACACCTGATTTGATGTTTGAAACACTTGGATGTGATGTCATAAAGAGGGCATATGACGTCAAAGAGAGCATATGATGTCATACAGGTACTGGGTGTGATGGGCATAGAGTGGGTGTGATATTATCTGTACAGTGGGTGGAATGACACTGATACAGAGGAAGCGATGTCGGATATAGTGTCTGTGATGTCCAAGAGAATGGGTAGGGAAAACCATATACTGCGTATGATGTCATACCTACGTTGGATATGATATGCATGCATGCAATATGTGTGATATCATCGAGAGAATGGTTGTGATGATGCAGTCGAGTGGTTGCAATGTCATAAATACTGTGATTTAATGTCATAAATACTGAATGTGTTGTCGAGTTTAGTGCATGTGATGTCATACATATGCCCAGTGTGATGACACATGTATTGGATGTGCATTTATTGTTACAGAAGATGTGGTGTCATATACAGATGATGGAACTTCACATATACTGGGTGTGATGGCAGGAATACAGTGCAAGTGATGTCATAAATACAGTGGAGTGATATGAGAATGAGTGGATATGATGTCATAAAGAGCCCATATGACGGCATAGATACATTGGGCACGATGTCATACATAAGGTACATGTCATCTAACCTATACAGTGGGTTGGATGGCTCAGATTGATGCAGTATCACAAGTACAGAAGATGTGATTTCATATAGCTTTGATGTGACTTCATATACATTGGGGGTGACGGCTGAATACACAGGATGTGATGTAAAAATATACTGATGTGACGTCATAACGAGTGGATGTAATGGCATATAGAGTACGTATGACATCATACACATAGAGGGTGTGATGTCATATGTATAGTGGTTTTGATGAAAGGATACAGTGAAAATCATGTCAGATAGAGAGGGTGTGATGTCAGATAGATTGGTAGTGCTGTCATCCACACAGGGTTCCTGATGTCTCATTAGTGAATATAACGTCTTAGACATAGTGAGTGTGAGGTCACAGATAAATTCCCTGTGGTTTCACAGGCAGCATGGATGTGATGTCATAAAGTGGATGAGACATCACATAGAGTGGGTGTAACGTCATGATTACAGTGGATGTGATGTCATACCGTGGACATGGAGTCCTAAGAGTGGGTGTGATATCATGAATACACCTGATTTGATGTTTGAAACACTGGGGTGTGATGTCATAAAGAGGGAATATGACGTCATAGAGAGAATATGATGTCATACAGGTACTGGATGTGATGGGCATAGAGTGGGTGTGATATCATCTTTACAATGGGTGGAATGACACTCATACAGTGGAAGTGATGTCAGATATAGTGTGTGTGATGTCCAAGAGAATGGGTAGGAAAACCCATATACTGCATACGATGTCATACACATATTGGATATGATATGCAAATATGCAATGTTAGTGATATCATCGAGAGAGTGGTTGTAATGATGCAGTCGAGTGGGTGCAATGTCATAAATACTGTAACTTAATGTCATAAATACTGAATGAGATGTCGAGTCTGGTGCATGTGAAGTCATACATATACCCAGTGTGATGACACAGTTATGGGATGGGCTGTTATTTGTATAGAAGTGGTGATGTCATATACAGTTGTTAGGACTTCACATATATTGGGTGTGATGGCATGAATACAGTGCAAGTGATGTCATAGATACAGTGGTGTGATATGAGAATGAGTGGGTATGATTTCATAAGTAGCCCATATGACAGCATAAATACATTGGGAACGATATCATATATAAGGTACTTGTCATCTAACCTATACAGTGGGTTTAATGGCTCAGATTGATGCAGTATCACAAGTACAGAAGATGTGATTTCATATAGCTTTGATGTGACTTCATATACATTTGGGGTGACGTCATGTGTACATTGGATGTAATGTCATAGATATAGTGGTGTGACGTCATAAAGAGTGGATGTGATGGCATAGAGAGTACGTATGACATCATACACATAGAGCGTTTGATGTCATATGTATAGCGGTTTGGATCAAAGGATACAGTGGAGATCATGTCAGATAGAAAGGGAGTGATGTCAGAGAGAGTGGTTTTGCTGTCATCCACAGAGGGCTTCTGATGTCACGTTAGTGGATATAACGTCATAGACATAGTGAGTGTGATGTCACAGATAAATTGCCTGTGATTTCACATGCAACGTGGATGTGATGTAATAAAGTGGATGAGACATAATATAGAGTGTGTGTGACATCATGATTACAGTGGATGTGATGTCATACCGTAGACATGAAGTCCTAAGAGTGGGTGTGATATCATGAATACACCTGATTTGATGTTTGAAACAGTGGGGTGTGATGTCATAAAGAGGGAATATGCCGTCATAGAGAGCATATGATGTCATACATGTACTGGGTGTGATGGTCATCCATTGGGTGTAATATCATCTGTACAGTGGGTGGAATGACACTGAAACAGAGGAAGCGATGTCAGATAGAGTGTGAGTGATGTCAAGAGAATGGGCAGGGAAACCCATATAGTGCGTCTGATGTCATACATATATTGAATATGATATGCATACATGCAATGTGTGTGATATCATTAAGAGAGTGGTTGTGATGATGCAGTCGAGTGGGTGCAATGTCATAAATACTGTGATTTAATGTCATAAATAGTGAATATGATGTCCAGTCTAGTGCATGTGATGTCACACATATGCCCAGTCTGATGACACAGGTATTCGATGTGGTGTTATTTGTATAGAAGATGTGATGTCATAAATAGTTGATGGGACTTCACATATAGAGTGTGTGATGGCATGAATACAGTGCAAGTGATTTCATAAATACAGTGGAGTGATATGAGAATGAGTGTATATGATGTTATAAAGAATCCCATATGACAGCATAGAGATATTTAGCACGATGTTATACATAAGGTACTTGTCATCTAACTTATACAGTGGGTTTGATCTCTCAGATTGATGCAGTATCACAACTACAGAAGAGGTGATTTCATATAGCTTTGATGTGACTTTATATCCATTGGGGGTGACGTCATTAATACCTTGGATGTGATGTCATAAGTATAGCGGTGTGACGTCATAAAGAGGGGATGTGATGGCATATAGAGTACGTATGACATAATACACTAGAAGGTGTGATGTCATACGTATTGTGGTTTTGATGAAAGTATACACTGGAGATCATGTCAGATAGAGTGGGTGTGATGTCAGATAGAGTGGTTGTGCTGTCATCCACACAGGGAGGCTGATTTCTCATTAGTGGATATAACGTCATAGACATAGTTAGTGTGATGTCACAGAGAAGTTACCTGTGATTTCTGATGCAGCGTGGATGAGATGTCATAACGTGGATGAGACATCATATAGAGTGGGTGTGAGGTCATGATTACAGTGGATGTGATGTCATACCATGGATATGGAGTCCTAAGTTGGGTGTGATATCATGAATACACCTGATTTGATGTTTGAAACACTGGGATGTGATGTCATAAAGAGGCAATATGACGTCATAGAGAGCATACGATGTCATACAGGTACTGGGTGTGATGGGCATAGAATGGGTGTGATATCATCTGTACAGTTGGTGGAATGACACTGATACAGTGGAAGGGATGTCAGATATAGTGTGTGTGATGTCCAAGAGAACGGGTAGGGAAACCCATATACTGCATATGATGTCATACCTATTTTGGATCTGATATGCATACATGCAATATGTGTGATATCATCGAGAGAATGGTTGTGATGATGCAGTCGAGTGGGTGCAATGTCATACATACTGTGATTTAATGTCATAAATACTGAATGTGATGTCGAGTCTCGTGCATGTGATGTCATACATATGCCCAGTGTGATGACACAGGTATGGGATGTGCTGTTATTTGTATTGAAGATGTGCTGTCATATAGAGTGAATGGGACTTCACAGATAGTGGTTGTGATGGCATGCAAACAGTGCAAGTGATGTTTTAAAAACAGTGGTGTGATATGAGAATGAGTGGATATGATGTCATAAAGACCCCATATGACGGCATAGATACATTGGGCACGATGTCATACATAGGGTACTTGTCATCTAACGTATACAGTTGGATTTAATGGCTCAGATTGATGCAGTATCACAAGTACAGAAGATGTGATTTCATATAGCTTTGATGTGACTTCATATCCATTGGGGATGCCGTCATGAGTACATTGGATGTGATGTCATAAATGTAGGGGTCTGACATCATAAAGAGGGGATGTGATGGCATATAGAGTACGTATGACATCATAAACATAGAGGGTGTGAGGTAATATGTATAGCGGTTCTGATGAAAGGATACAGTGGGGATCATGTCAGATAGAGTGTGTGTGATGTCAGATAGAGTGGTTGTGCTGTCATCCCCACAGGGCTCCTGATGTCTCATTAGTGAATATAACGTCATAGACATAGTGAGTGTGATGTCACAGATAAATTGCCTGTGATTTCACACGCAGCTTGGAAGTGATGTCATAAAGTGGATGAGACATCATATAGAGTGGGTTTGACGTCATGATTAAAGTGGATGTGATGTCATACGGGACATGGAGTCCAAAGAGTGGGTGTGATATCTTGAATACACCTGATTTGAAGTTTGAAACACTTTGGTGTGATGTCATAAAAAGGGGATATGACGTCATAGAGAGCATATGATGACATGGTTGTGATGGGCATAGAATGGGTGTGATATCACCTGTACATTGGGTGGAATGACACTGATACAGTGGAAGCGATGTCAGATATAGTGTGTGTGATGTCCAGGGGAATGGGTAGGGAAACCCATATACTGCGTATGATGTCATACCTATGTTGGATATGATATGCATACATGCAATGTGTGTCTTAACCTCGAGAGAATGGTTGTGATGATGTAGTCGAGTGGGTGAATGTCATAAATACTGTGATTTAATGTCATAAAGAGTGAATGTGTTGTCGAGTCTAGTGCATGTGATGTCACACATATGTCCAGTGTGATGACACAGGTATGGGATGTGCTGATATTTGTATAGAAGATGTGATGTCATATACAGTTGATGGGACTTCACATATAGTGGGTGTAATGGTATGAATTCAGCGCAAGTGATGTCATAAATACAGTGGTGTGATGTGAGAATGAGTGCATATGATGTCATCAGGAGTCCATATGACGGCATAGATACATTGGGCAAGATGTCATGCATAAGGTACTTGTCATCTATTCTATACAGTGGGTTGGATGGCTCAGATTGATGCAGAATCACAAGGACAGAAGATATGATTTCCCATAGCTTTGATGTGACTTCATATACATTGGGGGTGACGTCATGAGTACATTGGATGTGATGTCATAAATGTAGCGGTATGACGTCATAAAGAGGGGATGTGATGGCATATAGAGTACATATGACATCATACACATAGAAGGTGTGATGTCATACGTATAGCGGTTTTGATGAAAGTATACAGTGGAGATCATGTCAGATAGAGTGTGTGTGATGTCAGATAGAGCGGTTGTGCTGTCATCCCCACAGGGCTCCTGATGTCTCATTAGTGGATATAACGTCATAGACATAGTGAGTGTGATGTCACAGAAAATTTGCCTGTGATTTCACACGCAGCTTAGAAGTGATGTCATAAAGTGGATGAGACATCATATAGAGTGGGTGTGAGGTCATGATTACAGTGGATGTGATGTCATTCCATGGACATGGAGTCCTAAGAGTGGGTGTGATATCATGAATACACCTGATTTGATGTTTGAAACACCGGGGTGTGATGTCATAAAGAGGGGATATGATGGCATAGAGAGCATATGACGTCATACACGTACTGGGTGGGATGGACATAGAGTGGCTGTAATATCATGTATTCATTGGGTGGAATGACACTGATACAGTGGAAGTGATGTCAGATATAGTGTGTGTGATGTCCAAGAGAATGCGTAGGGAAACCCATATACTTCATATGATGTCAAAGCTATGTTGGATCTCATATGCATTCATGCAATGTTTGTGATATCATCGAGAGGGTGGTTGTGATGATGCATACGAGTTTTGGGGCCCGACCGGCTCACGAGATCAGCCAGAGCCATTAAGGTCGGAACACTCAAAGCCTGCTGCCATATAAGGCGCTGATTACGTGCCAGCTATACATTCGGCTACAAATCACCAAAAGCATCATGCGACGAACATATATCCGACAGGCCAATCGCCCACAAGACACGTATTCCTTACATGCCCGTCAGAACTCCCCCCTCCCTTTTCCCACTCCCTCCCCTCCTCCCCATATATAATCGCCTTGAGCTAAATAAAGTTTTGCAGCTTGATCAGAACCTTTGTCTTGCTGCCGTTCTTGGCGCCTCTTATCCCACCCCCCTTTCTTCTGTTTTCAGGTGGATTCGGAGCTCACCTTAATTGCTCTATGGGCCAGAACGACTGCGGCCAACTAGCGGCCGGAGCAAGTGTTGCCCAACGTGGGGCCCGAAAACCGCTTGGCCGGACCGACGTCCCCGTTGACCAGTCCCAGCAAGGAGCACCAGGATTAACTGCTCCTGAGACTACTCCGGAGAGCGTCCCCCCCCCTCGAAGGCGGCATTCGGTCATGTATGAATTAATCATGGGACAAGCATGTTCGAAAGATGATGGTTTTATTAGCCAGCTTAAAAAATCCCTCAAGGTGCGAAGAATTTGGGTTCATAAAAAAGATTTAGTTTCATTTTTTCATTTTATTTTTAAGACCTGCCCCTGGTTCCCTAAAGAGGGTACTATGGACACTCGTATGTGGAATCGTGTCGGAGATTGCCTTAATGACTATTATCGTGTCTTTGGTCCCCAGACTGTGCCTATCACCAACTTTAACTACTACAATCTTATAAAAGTTATTCTCACCAACCAGGGCCATACCCCAGACATTCAGCACCTTTGTCAGGAAGGACAAAGAATCCTTTCCCGCCGCTCCTGTCCCCCCTCTAGAGCGCCCTCTACCCAAGATCTTATACAAAGCGACCCCATACACCCAAATAACTCCAGCGCAAGTACCGTTACTCGCCCCCCCCTTCACGGGCCCTCTCAAACTGTCCCTCGATTTCTATCAATATTGAGACAAGTCCAAATCCTACTGCTATATACCCCGATCTTAAAGACCTAAAAGGAGTAACCAGCACGGAAGCAGACGATCAGCTGCCCCCTGCTGACCAAGCTAATCTAGAAGATGAGGCAGCCCACTATAACGGCCCTGACTGGCCTCCCTCCTCTTCTGCCCCTGCGGCTCCCGCCACAGCCGCCGTTTTAAACAAGCCTGTGCTTAATGCCTCTCCGTCGCCGCCCGCTTCCATGCTTCAGCCCTGTTCAGCCGCCATCTTACACAGCTCTGCGCTCCCGCCCTTTGTGCCACCGCCATATTTTCCCACCCACCCAGTTTCGCCTGCCGCTCCCAACACAGCCCGCCTTCCAGCTCCTATTCTGCATAACACTGAGCCACCACCCATCAACCAAACTCCCCTCCCCCAAACAACTTCCCTTCAAGAAGCCCTGATTTTCATCCGAGATGTTAAAGCGATAGCCAAAGAACTCGCCAACCTGACTGTCTCCACCCCCCAAGAGCTCTTAGCCCTCCCAGTAACTAGGAGCCAGGCTCAGCCTCCGCCTCGTGAGGCGACAGACTCTCAAAGCCCTGAGCCCAGTGCTCACGAACCCCACTTAGTGATCATGATGAAGAAGAGTCAGAACACTCGGCTTCTGACGATGATGAGCCCCCGGTCCCACCATCCCCCCATACTTACAAAAAGCTC
>SRVM01015855.1:0-12506 GCA_007570785.1 Antilocapra americana | reverse complement strand
TATTACATTGATTGATTTGCGAATATTGAAGAATCCTTGCATCCCTGGGATAAAGCCTACTTGATCATGATGTATGATTTTTTAAATGTGTTGTTGGATTCTATTTGCTAGAATTTTGTTAAGGATTTTTGCATCTATGTTCATCAGTGACATTGGCCTGTAGTTTTCTTTTTTTGTGGCATCTTTGTCGGGTTTTGGAATTAGGGTGATGGTGGCCTCATAGAATGAGTTTGGAAGTTTACCTTCGTCTGCAATTTTCTGGAAGAGTTTGAGTAGAATAGGTGTTAGCTCTTCTCTAAATTTTTGGTAGAATTCAGCTGTGAAGCCATCTGGTCCTGGGCTTTTGTTTTTTGGAAGATTTCTGATTACGGTTTCAATTTCCGTGCTTGTGATGGGTCTATTAATATTATCTATCTCTTCCTGGTTTAGTCTTGGAAAGTTGTTCTTTTCTAGGAATTTGTCCATTTCATCCAGGTTGTCCGGTTTATTTGCATATAGTTGCTGATAATAGTCTCTTTTTTTTGGGGGGGGGGTGTAAGGTACTTTTATTGATGGTACAAGGCAGGGCTCCCGAGGCACCCCCTGCCCCCACACTTCCTCAGGGCCTTGCGGGTGGAAACCGTGTGGAGGTTGGGAGATTCTCAGTGTGATGGAGGATCGAAGTGGGGCAAGGACTCCCCAGCAGCTGAGGAACTCTCTCTTCCTCTCGTGCTCCTGCTGGGGCTAGGAGTCTGGGGACCTTACTCCTTGGAGGCCATGTGGACCATGAGGTCCACCACCCTGTTGCTATAGCCGAATTCATTGTCGTACCAGGAAATGAGCTTGACAAAGTGGTCGTTGAGGGCAATGCCAGCCCCAGCATCGAAGGCAGAAGAGTGAGTGTCGCTGTTGAAGTCACAGGAGACAACCTGGTCCTCAGTATAGCCTAGAATGCCCTTGAGAGGGCCCTCTGATGCCTGCTTCACCACCTTCTTGATCTCATCATACTTGGCAGGTTTCTCCAGGCGGCAGGTCAGATCCACAACGAACACATTGGGGGTGGGGACGTGGAAGGCCATGCCAGTGAGCTTCCCATTGAGCTCAGGGATGACCTTGCCCACGGCCTTGGCAGCGCCATTAGAAGCAGGGATGATATTCTGGGCAGCCCCTCGGCCATCACGCCACAGCTTCCCAGAGGGGCCATCCACAGTCTTCTGCGTGGCAGTGATGGCATGGACGGTGGTCATAAGTCCCTCCACGATGCCAAAGTGGTCATGGATGACCTTGGCCAGGGGGGCCAAGCAGTTGGTGGTGCAGGAGGCATTGCTGACAATCTTGAGGGTGTTGTTATACTTCTCATGGTTCACGCCCATCACAAACATGGGGGCATCGGCAGAAGGCGCAGAGATGATGACCCTCTTGGCTCCACCCTTCAAGTGAGCCCCAGCCTTCTCCATGGTAGTGAAGACTCCAGTGGACTCCACCACGTACTCAGCACCAGCATCACCCCATTTGATGTTGGCGGGATCTCGCTCCTGGAAGATGGTGATGGCCTTTCCATTGATGACGAGCTTCCCGTTCTCCACCTTGACTGTGCCGTGGAACTTGCCATGGGTGGAGTCATACTGGAACATGTAGACCATGTAGTGAAGGTCAATGAAGGGGTCATTGATGGCGACGATGTCCACTTTGCCAGAATTGAAAGCAGCCCTGGTGACCAGGCGCCCGATGCTGCCAAATCCGTTCACTCCGACCTTCACCATCTTGTCTCAGGGATGCGGCTGGCGCAGCACGGGAGTTACGGCTATCTGTCGAACAGGCAGGAGCAGAGAGCCTGATAATAGTCTCTTATGATCCTTTGTATTTCTGTGTTTTCTGTTGTGATCTCTCCGTTTTCATTTCTAATTCTGTTGATTTGGTTCTTCTCCCTTTGTTTCTTGATGAGTCTGGTTAATGGTTTGTCAATTTTATTGATCTTCTCAAAGAACCAGCTTTTGGCTTGGTTGATTTTTGCTGTGGTCTCTTTTGTTTCCTTTGCATTTATTTCTGCCCTGATCTTTAAGATTTCTTTCCTTCTACTAGACCTAGGCTTCTGCATCTCTTCCCTTTCTAGTTGCTTAAGGTGTAAAGAAAGGTTGTTTATTTGATTTTTTTTTCTTGTTTCCTGAGGTGAGCTTGTATTGCTATGAACTTTCCCCTTAGCATTGCTTTCACAGTGTCCCATAGGTTTTGGGCTGTTGTGTTTTCATTTTCATTCATTTCCATGCATAACTGAATTTCATTTTTGATTTCTTCTGTGATTTGTTGGTTATTCAGCAGTGTGTTGCTGAGCCTCCATATTTTGGAAGTTTTGAATGGTTTTCTCCGGTAGTTGATATCTAATCTCACTGCATTGTGGTCAGAAAAGATGCTTGGGATAATTTCAATATTTTTGATTTTATCAAGGTTAGATTTATGGCCCAGGATGTGATCTATCCTGGAGAAGGTCCCTTGTGCACTTGAGAAAAAGGTGAAATTCCTTGTTTTGGGGTGGAATGACCTATAGATATCAATTAGGTCTAGTTGGTCTATGGTATCATTTAAAGTTTGAATTTCCTTGTTACTTTTCTGTCTAGTTGATCTATCCATTGGTGTGAGTGGTGTATTAAAGTCTCCCACAATTACTGTGTTGTTGTTAATTTCCCCTTTCATACTTGTTAGCATTTGCCTTACATATTGTGGAGCTCCTATGTTGGGTGCATAAATATTTATGATTGTTATTTCTTCTTCTTGGATTGATCCTTTGATCATTATGTAATGTCCATCTTTATCTCTTTTCACTGCCTTTATTTAAAAGTCTACTTTATCTGATATGAGTATTGCCACTCCTGCTTTCTTTTGGTCTTTATTCGCATGGAATATCTTTTTCCAGCCTTTAACTTTCAGTCTATATGTGTCCCTAGGCTTGAGGTGGGTCTCTTGTAGACAACATATATAGGGATCTTGTTTCTGTATCCAATCGGCCAATCTTTGTCTCTTGGTTGGGGCATTCAGCCCATTTACATTTAAGGTAATTTTCTGTATCCAGTCGGCCAATCTTTGTCTTTTGGTTGGGGCATTCAACCCATTTACATTTAAGGTAATTATTGATAAGTATGATCCCATTGCCATTTACTTTATTGTTTTGGGTTTGAGATTATATACCCCATCCGTGTTTCCTATCTAGGAAAGATCCTTTAGCATTCGTTGTTGCTGAATTCTCTCAGCTTTTGCTTGTCTGAAAAGCTTTTGATTTCTCCTTCAAATTTGAATGAGATCCTTGCTGGGTACAGCAATCGGGGTTGTAGATGATTTTCTTTCATGATTTTAAGTATGTTCTGCCATGCCCTTCTGGCCTGAAGCGTTTCTATTGAGAGATCAGCTGTTATCCTTATGGGATTCCCCTTGTGAGTTATTTGTTTTTTTTTCCCTTGCTGATTTTAATATTTGCTCTTTGAGTTTGATATTTGTTAATTTGATTAATATGTGTCTTGGGGTGTTCCGCTTGGGGTTCACCCTATTTGGGACTCTCTGGGTTTCTTGGACTTGAGTGGTTATTTCCTTTCCCAATTTAGGGAAGTTTTCAACAATTATCTCCTCAAGAATTTTCTGGTGGTCTTTCTTTTTGTCTTCTTCTTCTGGGA
Organism: Antilocapra americana; assembly: GCA_007570785.1. Lineage (NCBI taxonomy): Eukaryota > Metazoa > Chordata > Mammalia > Artiodactyla > Antilocapridae > Antilocapra > Antilocapra americana. The sequence continues at coordinate 8,865 of SRVM01015855.1, read as the reverse complement.
CTCCTATGATTCGAATATTGGTGCGTTTAACATTGCCCCAGAGGTCTCTGAGATTGTCCTCATTTCTTTTAATTCTTTTTTCATTTTTCCTTTCTGTTTTGTTTATTTCTGCCATTCTGTCTTCTACCTCACTTATCCTGTCTTCTATCTCTGTTATTCTACTGTTAGTTCCCTCCAGGGTGTTTTTGATCTCATTTATTGCATTACTCATTGTATTTTGACTCTTTTTTATTTCTTCTAAGTCCTTGTTAAACCTTACCTGCATCTTCTCAATCCTTGCCTGCAGGTTATTGAACTGCAACTCCAATTTATTTTCCAGATTTTGGATCATTTTCACTATCATTACTTGTAATTCTTTATCAAGTAGACATCCTATCTCTTCGTCTTCTGTTTGGTCTGGAGGACATTTATCCTGTTCCTTTACCTGCTGAGTATTTCTCTGCATTTTCATCTTGTTTATCTTGCTGTGTTGTCCCTTTATTGTGGGGGTTCCTCACTGTGGGTGGGGTTGGATATGTGGTTTGTCAAAGTTTCCTGGTTGGGAAAGTTTGTGTGGTGTTCTGGTGGGTGGATCTGGGTTTCCTCACTCTAAGGAGCAATGAAGTGTCCAGTAAAGAGTTTTGAGATGTCGGTGGGCTTGGTGTGACCTTGGGCAACCTGTGTTGAAGCTCCAGGCTATGTTCCTGTGTTGCTGGAGAACTTGCTTGGTATATCTTACTCTGGAGCTTGTTGGCCCTTGGGGGGTGCTTGGTTTCAGTTTAGATATGGAGGAGTTTGATGAGCTCCTATCGATTAATTAATTCCTGGATCCAGGAGTTCTCTGGAATTCTCAGGATCTGGGCTTAGTCTCCTGTCTTCCAGTAGTGTCAGGACTCCTTCATCTATGCAGTAATGATGGTAGAACGTCTAGTTTAATGATGAGAAGTTTCTCCACAGCGAGGGACACCCAGACAGGTACACAGAGTTACCTTGGTGAAGAACGCCGCGACAGGATGAAGGCGTGACCAGAAGTCTGTGTCTTGCTTTTGAAATGAAATTTTTATTATTTGTTACCATCATAGCTGGAGTTTTTGAGTACTTTTCCAATCTATAGGAAATTTTACATGTTTAAATTTGAGTGTTTGTGTTACAGTTATAGGGAATTTGCATAAGAAGTTTTGACAATTAATGCTTTGATCAAATTTTGGAACTAGAAAATAGGATTGGAGTGACTGATTTCTCTCAGTACTTGTGCTTGGTTACAGAGTGTGAATCACATCAGATGGTAACCATTCTGCTCCATATACAATTCCTGGCAAATCAGTTCACAGCCTCCTTTAGTGATCCACCCCAGGAATCAACAACCCCGATTGTTGAAATTTCTTATTATATATACTTTGAAGATTGAAGTCATTCCATGTTTTGTTTTCCATTTTCCATGAAATTTGAAACCTCTCTAGTCTAATAATTCCTAATTCACTTTGATGTGATTATTAAATGATCTTGAACATATATTTCAGTGGCCAAACTATGTGAGATAGATGGATCTGTCAAGAAGAGTTGCCCTGTTCTGATTCACTAATTTTTGTAGCAAAGTCAAAGCCTCATACTTTTTGTAGACTCTTGCCTGATTGAATCCCATCCTGACAAAGTTGGCACACGGATGCTCCGCACACAGGTGTGTACACAGACCTTGACAAATGAAATCAGCTGATTTGCATTGTGTCTACCAATCGCTCTTTGGTCTGCCCCTCTTTCTCTCCAATTTTCTGTACACTTCCTGCATGTTCTACCAGGTGGGATGTGGAAAATGGGTACTTCAAACACACACATTACAAGTTGTAGGGATAAAGTCGACTCCATTAAAATTAAAGTGACACTGCTGGTTCTTCAGTAAAGATCCCACCTGCCAATGCAGGAGAGCCGGGTTTGATTTCCTGAGTGGTGAAGATCCCCTGGACAAGGAAATGGCAACCCACACCAGGATTCATGCCCTGGAAATCCCGTGGACAGAGGAGTCTGGTTGGTTCCAGTCCATAGGGTTGAAAAGAATCAGGCACAAATTAGTGACTAAATAACAAAATCAGGGAAGTCTTTCCCCCATCATTCCCTCTTTCTGACTACTGCTGAATATGATTTAAAAACTGGAGATTTGGAATTATAATTGAAAATCAGAAATATATATTAATTTTCCAATTGAAGGAGGTATCTGTAAACTCAGTCAGCGAATGTTTAAAATCTTAGAACTTCATGAAGTTGTGATGACCACAGTGAGACAGTCAAGGCTGAGAAATAGCAGCTCAGCCTTCTCTCCCCAGCAAGACAGCTGCCAGATGATGCTGTGCTCTGAGCTTGTTCTCTTGGCCTCTATTCTGCTTGTCTCCTGCATGCACAGCAAGAAAACTTAAAAATGTATTAGGGCTTGGGGAGTCAGATACCCAATGGCAAAAATTTACCCCAATCCCACAAAGATAACAACACTTTTTTTTTAATCTGTAAACTTAAAGTAAAGATTTATGAACCTTCGAGTTTATAAAACTCTCTGGTGTTTCATAGTTTGCAGGTTGGTTGCTCTGAGAGTTCAAAGTTTGGACTGACCACACCACTATTGCTACCTCTTCCTCCTTCCTAATAGTTCAATTTAGTTTCTACATTGATACCTAAGAAACTAGTCTTTGATTTATTTTATTATTATTATTATTATTAGATTAGAAGTACTCTTTTATTTTTCATTTTTTAATTAATTATTTAATTAATTTTTCTTTCCATTATCGTGTTGGATTTGCCATACATTGCCATGAATCCACCATGGGTATACATGTGCTCTCCTTCCCGACCCCCCCTCCTACCTCCCTCCTGATTCCATCAGTCTGGGTCATCCACGTGCACCAGCTCAGCGCACCCTGTATCAAGCATCAAACCTGGGCTGGTGATTGATTTCACATATGATAATTTACATGTTTTAATGCCGTTCTCCCATATCATCCCACCCTTGCCCTCTCCCATAGGGTCCAAAAGACTGATCTATACATCTGCGTCTCTTTTGCTGTCTGGCATACAGGGTTATCCTTATCATCTTTCTAAACTCCATATATATGCTTAGCTTCTTTATGGAAGCACTGCGTAATCTGGGTTTTGTTTTAGTAGTTGGTGACCTTTGACCCCTCAATAAAGTGTTTAGACTGAGGAGGACTGAAAAGAGCTTTCAGATGGGATATTTCCAACCTCTTCCAAGCTTGAGCAGTCTTCCTCTAAGCAGACCAAACCCTTATAGGAAATGGTCTCCAGCCTCTATAGAGTGTTCTGGTGGAGCAAGTCAGCTCAAAGGCTTGATATTTGAAAAATACACATTTACATTGCAGAGCAAAATTAAAAAAATGTTGTAAAAGTCAATAATATCACTTCAAAGAGAGTCAAGTGTGTTCTCAATTTCAAAGAAAATGAGAACGGGGTGTATAAGTTTTCTCTGCCTAATTCTATTTGTAACTGAGATGAAATCTCAACTATCCCTTTACTGCTAGTGACAGGTCCTCAAGGACTCTGGGTGTAGGGCAATCTGATTATTAATTGCCTGTATCTTTGATAATCTTGTACAATTAGATTACAAGGGTGACAAACTGTTATCCACCTCACACTTTTGGATTATAAATTAGTTACACTTTATAAAAGGAATAGCATTTTACAGAAGAATATAAAATGAGAAACAGAGATAATGTGGATTAGTTCTTTAGATACCTATAGTCCCAGAAAATTAGATGTATTCATAGGATTATGTTCTATTGTTGTTATAGTATTTGCTCAGTATCATTGTCCTCGGTACAGTATAATTGTATCTTTACACAAAATTTTAGGTATATGGCTGTTTATTTTTTTCTTTGCATGTTTAACATACTATGATAACATTAGAAAAAGTCTTATGTGTGCATGTATGCATGCAAACGTTTTAGCATATTATATCAGTAGTTACTTGACGTATGTATCTTGCATACATTGTCTGACTTGCTAGAAACTATATATTAGCCATATTGTGATGAAAGTTAACTCTCCTGACAACTCTTTCTTTTCCCATATTCTTTGCTGAATTGATGATGGTGAACTATAATATTGTGGAAGTCTATGTTCAGAATGTAAAGCTCAAAATATGAGACTCAGAGATTGAATCTTGAGGTCTGATCTGTTCCTTAACTTTGCCTTAACCTGTTACACATTATGTCAGTGGTTAGGCAAGGCAATATTTTCCTTCCACAACAGTAGCTCTTACATTGCTTCCCAAATCTGATAAATCTTCTTGTTTGCATGCTCTTTCCAACACAGTGCTAACATGTCAAATTTCTTATGTAGACTGAGATGAAAACTGAACTGTGGATCTTAAATGACACTATACAGTCATTTGTTTGGAAAATGGGGAGACTCCAGATTGAGAAGATGCGATACACAGATATTTGTCTAAACTGGTTCTGGATCTGACTCATGTGTGACTGAATCTTGGTTACCAGACCTGCATTTTCTTTCTACTTAAACTCCAAAAGTGCTTTGGAGATATTGATCAGGTTCTTTGGAATTTACTTGTAGTTAATCCCCTTAGACACAGTTTATAGATTAAGGGGAACCTCCCAACACTTGGCAGAATGAAATCACATCCCCAAAATGACTACTTCTTGTATTGCTCAGTGATTGATTGGTGTAAGAAAGCAGGCTGACCTGGGCTGTTTTCTTTCCTACTGTTTTGTAGCCAGTAGAAAAGAAAAGGGCTCTGTAAGCATAGTTGAGTGAATGCACAACTAGAGGCTCAAGAGTTTAGAGTCACCTTTGGCTTACTCACTTCCCCTTTCCTGTCCTCATATCACATCTGTCACCAGTTTTCTCAGACAGTTCTTCCAGAGAGTGGGTGTTTCTACCTGCCTTTGATGTAAAATGCACAGAAAATAGTTTGGAGCTTTGATAGACATAACAACCTCAGTTTTTCTAACTAGCAGCACCAAATAAACTCTCACACGAGGATTACTGACCTATGACTGCCAACTGGGGTTGAATCATGGTTGCCATCAGAATTTAGAAAAGGACATTTGAAAATATCACATGATGTAAGTTTCGGTTGCAAATTCTGGGAATCTTCAATCCATCTGTTGTCACAACCGAAATATTTAGAGAATGTCTGAAACTCTATATATGCAATTTTGTACAGTTTTACATATAGATATAATTCATATATATAAACTTAAATATGCTTTTATATATAAATATATGCATGTAAATTGCAAAGCTTATCAGTACTAAATCCTTTGACCTTCATCCGGAATGGGCAAAACAAACTCAGCCTTTCACGTTACTGTGTTTCGACTTTCCTCTTAACCTTCTGAGTCAAGTTCTAGTTTTCACTCTATATTGACTGGGATCCACACCAAGTTTGTTATTCCCCCCAAGCCTATTAAATACTTCATCATGGGGTCATCTTCATGTGTTTTCTGACCTCTAAATTTCACCAGAGCCAACCCACAGTTTGCCTCTTCACTATGATTAGAGTCTGCCAGCCTTGGCCTCTTGATCATGTGTTTGAAATTTTTATAGTAACCACGCATTTCTGGGTAAGTAGGCACACATATCCATGCTTTTCTGCAATATTATGACAAAAGCCTTGTTCAGTGGTTTTCACAGGGAGTATGGAAGCTATATTTTTAGTATTAGAGTTGCCTGTAGAGCCTGCGTAAAATGCGGATTGCAGGAAAGAAGACATGGCCATTCCGAGAACCTTAGTCTTTGACCCAGAAATACATCCTATTGTGTCTGGGCTGAATTTCCACAGTGATTCTTAACATAATAAAACTGACAACCATGAGTTTTTCTGAAATGTTTACACTGTAGTTTCTTAACCACATGTGAACACCATTGAAGTATTTATAAATAATCTTTGTATTCTAAAAGTTCATAAACATTTGTCTGATCTTGGGAAAGGTCATAGGCAAAGTATATGAAATTCCGAATCTGGAATAACTGAATTAAATGAGATAATGTATGTGATAATTCTTTGTGACTGGTAATTACAAGACTAATGTTGATCATTGCTATGTACACTTTAATTATTTTCTTTAGATTCCATCAAATAAATTTTGGTTAAGTCAGATTATTTGGTTTCTGTATGTGTCATAGTGAAACATAATTTGAATTAGGTTCAGACAACTGATTCTGTTCTTTCTTTGGTATACAAGTGTCTGTTGGTTCTGCACTCCTTCTACTCATTTTTCTAGGGAGCATTTCTTTCCTCTGCTTTCTGTCTCTTTCTCTTAGAAATCATCTATTTCCCACCTGAGTCTGTGTTTTGGGGGTAGGGATGACCCTATTTCCTTACTCCAGGCATGGCCAGCTGTCTTGATCTCAGGATTCACCTAATTTGTTCACGGTGGGCTTGTGAGTAGCACTAACTTAACTATACTTGTCTCTGGGACTTTGCTAGAACTTTTGGGATGAGTAAAGATGCATCTTCTAGTAGTTGCATTTTCTGTTCTGTGGGGACAGCCTGTCTGTCAACCTGGAGCTAAGGAGAGGGATGGAGAAGAGAGACACATTCCTGATGATAAAGGTTGGACTCTGCCTCTTTCCATTCTCCAACTCAGTCCCACTAAACTTGCCTGCTCTGTGGTCCAAAGAACATCTTTGTTTTTTTGTCTGTTTATATTGCTTCAGAGAAGCTTCTGTTCCTGGCAATGGAATGTTCTGGTAGCTTCCCACAGTCATTCACTGGCTGGCTAGTGGTTGTGTCACCTTGACCTTTACAGCCGTGTTTCCTCAGGTTTGGGGTTTTCATGTGTAAAATAAATTGTAGTATTTAGAAATCAAACAAACAGTTTACTGAAATGATAATATTTCAGGAGTGTTATCAAGTTTTGGGAGTTGGGTGCTATTAAATGAGTTGTTATCAGCCTAGATCCAAAGAAATGGGAGAAGGGGGCATCTGTGGAACTTAAACAGAGTCTTGCAGAGGATGACACCTTGAAGAAACTGTGACTGGGTCTGGAAGATTTAAGAGGAGGGAGCCAGGGGAATAAGTTCACTGATCTCATTCTGTTTCCTTCCAAACATCTCCTGCCAGGGCTTCCCATTTGTTAATCCCAACAGTAAGCCAGAAAGTTAGGGGCCTGTTGGTGTGATCTGGAGGCCATCCCACAGAGGACATAAACATGGTGGAGAAGGAAGAGAGTATATCTAGAAGGGCAAAGAGAAATTATCTGGCCTGGCAGGTAATCTTGGCCTTGTCTTTCACTTCTAAAATTAAAAGAGAACGAATAAAAGTCTAGAATGACATGATATTGGGATTCGTTTGGTTTAATGTACACATATGAGTGAGAAAAGAGAGGGAAATTATACATTTCTCCCCCTTCTTTTCGCACACTAAATATCGCAATTCATTAAAAGCATGACAAATTAGGCCAATGGTGTTTTACTGTTTCAAAATACATGGCAAAGGAGTTAGGTAATTTACCAGTTAAATTAGACAATAAATGGATTCAAATTACTCTTGAAAGTTGATGTTAAAAATTAGAATAGGGAGGGGAACTAAGATGGCAGAGGAATGGGACCACACTCTCCCCAAGAAATACACCAAAAGAACAGTTAAAAACCGAGCAAATTCCATAAAACAACATCTAAATGCTGGCAGAGGACATCAGGCATCTGGAAAGGCAGCCCATTGCCGAGGAAGAAGGTAGGACCAAAAAAAAAAAAAAGTAAAAAGAGAGGCAAAGAGTTAGAGATGGAGATCCATCTCAGAAGGGGAGTCTCGAAAGAGAGAAAGGTTTCCAAACACCAGGAAACATTACCCCTGGCGGATCTGAGGCGAATCTCAGAGAGCATTATAGCCAGGAGTAGAAGCCGATAAATAATTAGCCCCCAGAGTACGTCTCTAACTGCAACTCCCAGCGGAGCAGCAGCCGGGCGCCCCATCCCCCACGAGCCAGTGCGCCTAGGGAGAGGACTGGGACTGAATGCCTGGGGCAGACTGAGGGTCCTAACCGAAGGTGCTAACTGGAGATAGACCGCTGGGTAGCCTTTCCGAGGAAGACCCCCAGCCAGGCTCCCGCACAGAACAAAGGGCAGCGAGGACTCAGTCTGCTGCGTGAGACAGCCGGGTGGAGTTGGGCGGCTGTGGGCTGCGGACCCGGCGAGGCTTCTGCTCCCAAACTGCAGGCAGAATTGGGTGCTAGCCAAGACCTCAGGGGATACTGGACAGTCGATGCCAGAATTCGGCGCGTCTCACACCTGAGAAGACGCACCCAGCTGCAGGCCGAGAAAACCGAGCGGCTGGGCCAGGGGAGGGGAGAAGCCGCAGCCCCCAACCACGCAGGGCGAGAGACCAAGAGTCTGAGCAGAGGGGGCGGGGAAAGCGCATTCGCCAGGAGCGGGGCAAACCCCAGAGCGCTGAATAGACACTGAAGAGACCAGCAAACAGAAGATGATAAAAAAAAGCAGAGGGAACGGCTTAAGAGCCCAACCAGGAAACTCTGACAAAACACACATCCAACGCCTCCCATAGAGAGGAAACCCCACAATAAAGTGACAACACAGCAAGATAAACAAAATGAAAAGGCAGAGAAATACCCAGCAAGTAAAGGAACAGGATAAATATCCCCCAGACCAAACAAAAGACGAAGAGATAGGATGTCTACCTGATAAAGAATTCCTAATAATAATAGTGAAAATGATTCAAAACCTGGAAAATAAGTTGGAGTTGCAGTTCAATAACATGCAGGCAAGGATGGAGAAGATGCAGGTAAGCTTTAACAAGGACTTAGAAGAAATGAAAAAGAGTCAAAATACAATAAATAATGCAATAAATGAGATCAAAAACACCCTGGAGGGAACCAACAGTAGAATAACAGAGATAGAAGACAG
>SRVM01015854.1:0-11698 GCA_007570785.1 Antilocapra americana | reverse complement strand
AAGTAAAGAGTGGATGTGATGTTATATATAGTGCATATGATGGCATACATATAGTGGGTGCAATGTTATACATAGAGTGGGTGTGAAGACACAGAATGAGTGTGATGTCAGATGTAGTAGGTTGATGTCATATATAGTGGTTATGTTCTTATTGCACACAATATGTGTGATGTCATATAACGTGGATATGATAATATAAATGTAGTGGGTGTGATGTCATCGATAGAGTTGCCGTGATGTCTCATGTATAGTTAATGTGATGTCATCATCAGTGAGTGTGATTTCACATATAGTGGCTGTGATGTCATGAATGCTGTATATTTTATGTCATAAAGAGTGAATGTGATGTCATGTACAGTGCATGTGAAACATACATATGTCCAGATTGATGTCATATATAGAGTATGTGTGAGTTCATCAATAGAATGGGTGTACTGACACAGATACAGTGGATGCGATGTCACATGTGTCCAAAATGTGATGGTATAATCCGTGGATGTGATGTCATATATGAGTGTGATATCATGAATACAGTAAATGTGATGCAAAATACATCAGTGCAATGTCACAAAGAGTGGATGTGATGCCATATATAATGCATATGATGCCATACATATTGTGGGTATGGTGTCATACATACAGCGGTTGTGATGACATAGGTACAGTGGATGTGATGTAGACACAGAGAGTGTAATGTCATAGATACAGTGGCTGGGTAGTGCTATGTATAGTCGATGTGATGTCATAACTATTGGATGAGATGTCATATATAGTGAGTGTAATGCCATGAATACAGTGGATATGATGTCATAGAGAATGGATATGATGTCATAGATACTGCATATGATGTCATGTATATCTTAGATGTAATATTGATACAATGGGTGTGATGACACTGGTACATTGTGTGTGATGTGAGATATAGTGTGTGTGATGTCTGATATAGTGGTTCTCTTGTAAAATACACTGAGTGTGATGACATATATAGTGAATATGATGTCATAAACATACTGGGTGTGATGTCATAGATACAATGGCTGTGATGTCACATGTATAGTCGATGTGATGTCATAATATGTGGATGTGATATTACATATATAGGGTGTGATATCATGAACAGAATGGGTGTGATGTCATACAATTGACATGAAGTCCTAAGAGTGGGTGTGATATCATGAATACATCTGATTTGATGTTTGGAACACTGTGGTGTGATGTCATAAAGAGGGGATATGATGTCATATAGAGCATATGATGTCATACATATACTGGGTGTGATGGACATAGAGTGGGTGTGATATCATCTATACAGTGGGTTGATTGACACAGATACAGTGGAAGTGATGTCAGATATAGTGTGTGTGATGTCATAGGTACAGTGGTGTGATGTCCAAGAGAATGGGTAGGATAACATATATACTGCATATGATGTCATACATATATTGGATATGATATACATACATACAATGCATGTGATATCATCAATAGAATGGTTGTGATGATGCAGTCGAGTGGGTGCAATGTCATAAATACTGTGATTTAATGTCATAAATAGTGAATGTGATGTCGAGTCTAGTGCATGTCATGTCATGCATAGGCCCAGTGTGATGACACCGGTAATGGATGGTCTGTTATTTGTATAGAAGATGTGATGTCATGCACAGTTGATGTGACTTCACATATAGTAGGTGTGATGGCATGAATACAGTGCAAGTGATGTCATAAATACAATGGTGTGATATGATAATGCGTGGATATTATGTCATAAAGAGCACATATGATGCCATACATATATTGGGTGCGATGTCATACATAAAGTACTTGTCACATCACCTATAGAGTGGGTTTGATGACTCAGATTGATGCAGTATCACAAGTACAGAAGATGTGATTTCATATACTTTTGATGTGACTTCATATACAGTGGGTGTGATGTCATGAGTACATTGGATGTGATGTCATAAATATAGTGGTGTGATGTCATAAAGAGTGGATGTGATGACATATATAGTACATATGATATCATACATATAGCGGGTGTGATGTCATACATATAGTGGTTTTGAAGAAAGGATACAGTGCAGATCCTGTCAGATAGAGTGGGTGTGATGTCAGATATAGTTGTTGTGTTGTTATTCACACAGTGCTCCTGATGTCTCATTAGTGGGTATAATGTCATAAACATAGTGAGTGTGATGTCACAGATAAATTGCCTGTGATTTCACATGTACAGTGGATGTGATGTCATAAAGTGGAAGAGATACCATATAGAGTGGGTGTGATGTCATGATTACAATGGATGTGATGTCATAAATACAGTGGGCTGATGTCATAGAGAATGGATATGATATCATATATATTGCATAAAATTTCATACATATAGTGGGTATGATGTCATAAATAGTGTGTATTGATGTCATAAATAGTGAATGTGATGTCATATATAGTGCATGTGATTTCATACATAGGCCCAGTGTGATGTCATACATGGAGTGGGTGTGAATTCATGAATAAAATAGGTGTGATGACACAGATACAGTGGATGTGATGTCACATGTATAGAAGATTCAATGTCATATACAGTTGATGTAACTTCATGTATAGCACATGTGATGTCAAGAATACAGTGCAAGTGATGTCATAAAGAGTGAACACTGTGTAATATATAGTGAATATAATGTCATACACATCGTGGGTGTGAAGTCATATATACAGTGAGTGTGATTAGACAGATAGAGTCAATGTGATATCATGAATGCAGTAGTTGTTTTGCCTTAAGTACATGGGTGTGATCTCATAAAGAGTGGACATTATGTCATTTATAATTTATATGATTTCAAACATATCAGGATGTGATATCATACATACAGTGGGTGTGATGTCATCTACACATGGATGTGATGACATAGATACAGTGCATGTGATGGAAGATACAGCAAATGTGATGTCATATACCCTGTATATGGTATTGTAAATATAGTGGGTGTATGTCATATATACAGTGGCTGTGATGTCACATACACTGGATGTGATGTCATATATAGTGGGTGTGATGTCGTGAATACACAGAATGTGATGTCATAAAGAGTGGGTGTGATGTCATATATACTCCATATGATGCCATACACATAATGGGTGTGATGTCAAACATACAGTGTGTGTGATACGGTCTATACATTGAGTGAGATGACACAGAGTGGATGTGATCAGTTATAGTGGGTGTGAAGTCATAAATACTGTGAAGTCACAAAGAGTGAATATGACGTGATGTATAGTGATTGTGATGTCATGTATTCACCCAGTGTGATTTTACACATAGAGTAGTTGTTATGTCACGAATAGAATGGGTGTGATGACACAGATGCAGTGGAAGCGATGTCACATGTATAGAAGATATGATGTTATGTTCAGTTGATGTGACTTCATATACATTGGATATGATATCATGAATACAGTGGATGTAATGCAATAAATGGAGAAGTGGGTTGTCATAAAGAGTGGATGTGTTGTCATATATAATGAATAGAATGTCATACATAAAATCAGTGTGATATCACTCATACAGTAGGTGTGTTGACACAAATAGAGTGGACATGATGTTAGATATAGTGGGTTAGGTCAGATCCAATGGTTCTGTTTTCACACAGTGTGTGTGTCATATCACATATAGAGGATATGATGTCATAAACATAGTGGGCATAATGTTATAGATACAGTGGCTGTGATGTCACAGATATAAAATACAGTAGAAATGATGTCATAAATACCATTGTGTGATAGTAAATAAAGAGTGGATGTGATGTCATATATAGTGTATATGATATAGGGGCAAGGCAGTGTCTTTTCCACAAGCAGTAGGAAACGCTGGATTCCTCTCGAGTTTCAGATGGTGAGAAAGTCCTCCTCTTGAGATGTGAGAGGAAAGTAATGTGTCCTCTCCAGACAACGCAGGAGCTAATCATACCTCATCTCACAATGAGGTGGACAACACATGCCTTTCGAGTTGTGGCAGGGAGCACGAGGTTCCTCTTGAATAATGATGCATATCTCGGGAATCCTCTTGGGGTGCATAAAGGGAACCAAGCTTCCTCTTGAGATTCGAGAAAGAATGCAGGAGTGTTATGGAGGAGGTGCTTGGGGAAAAAGACTCAGCTCACATTGAGAGGGAAATCTCTTCATTTCTTGGGTTGTCATGGGAAATTTAGTGTTACTCTTAAACTGCCACCTTCAAATCAGGGACCCTCTCATGAAGCCTCAGGCAAGTCGAGGCAACTTGGGAGGTTCGAGGAGGAGCCGAGAAAGGATCTCGAGTCACTGCAGGGGAATCAGGCCTCATCTCACCTTGAGAGGGAAATCCTGGGTTGTTTCTCCAGTCGAGGAAGGCAGTTTCTCGACTTACGGCGGGCAGTTTCTCGAGTTGCAGCGGGCACTTTCGGATCCATCTGGAGCTGCGACGCTGTCCTCTGGGAGCCTCGAATGTTGCCTCAGGAAAGGCAGGCCCTCATTTCGATGTGCACGCGCCATCTCGGGGCTCCTCTTGAGACACTACAACGAAATAGATTTTCATCTTTCGTTGAGGTATGAACCTGAGCTTTCATCTAGAGTTTTGACAGGGCTATCAGAGTTCATATTGAGTTATTACAAGAGAGTATGTGCTCATATCATTGTGAGGTATGTGACACGTATTTGCTCTCTGGTGGTCAGAACTCCTTTGCATTAAGACAGGGTTTTGGGGCGAATTTTTGATATGTGCCACGAGGGAGTCAGACCTCCACTCGAGTAGGTGAGCAGAACACTGGGGTTTTGTTCAAGTCACCACAAGGAAATAAGTCCTCATCTCGAGCGGATGGGGTGATATGTGGCTTTTTCTCGAGTTTTAGTGGGAAGCTGCATGTTCCAATCGAATCATGGAAGGGAACTCAGTGAGCCTCCAGTCTTGACCAGTGAAGTCAGGTGTCCTTATGCATGGCCGGCATGAGCGTGGGATTGCTCTAGAGTCGATTGCAGGATGTCAGAGAGTCCCCTTTGAAATGAAGGCAGAGGAACTCAGGGTTCCATCCGCATTTGCGACCTGGATTTTGGGGTCTCTGGGAACTGAAACTGGGAGGAAGGTCTCCGCTCATGTGAGGCATGACAATCCCTTTTCCTCTACCGTTGTGAAAAAGGGAGGCATCAGGACTCCTGCCTTGATGAGGCAGGTAATGACAGCATTTCTTCAATGCCAAAAAGGCAGTGAGGCATCCCTTCGTGTTTTGAGGGGAATTCCCAGAGTTGCAGGAAAGTCAGGCTTTCCCTGAAGGGCAGGGGCAAATGGCTGTCCTTGGAAATTTCTGCAGGAGGTTCTGGGTTCCTCTCATGATTCACTTGGTGAAAAAGGCGGCCACTTGAGTGTGAGAGGAAAGTCGTGTGTCTGTTGGAGATGAAGAAGGGGCTAATCATCGCTCATCTCGCGATAAAGTGGAGAACACTGGCCCTTTCGAGTTGTGGCAGGGAGCACGAGGTTCCTTTATCATGAGCATGTGTATCTTGGAGATCATCTTGGGGTGCATATAGGGAACAAAGCTTCGTCTTGGGATTCGACAGGAAATGTGGTAGTGTTCTGGAGGACCTGCATGGGAAAAAAAGCCTCACCTCACATTGAGAGGGGAATCTCTTCGTTTCTTGAGTTGTGGCGGGAAGCATAGTGTTCCTCTCAAGTTGACCCTTTCAATTCAGGGACCCTCTTGTGAAGCCTCAGGAAAGTCAAGGCAACTTGGGAGGTTCGAGGAGGAGCTGTGGAAGATTCTCGTGTCCCTACAGGGGAATCAGGCCTCATCTCGCCTTCAGAGGCACATCGTGGGATGTTTCTCGACTTGCAGCGGGCAGTTTCTCGACTCACGGTGGGCCGATTCTCGAGTTGCAGCGGGCACTTTTGGATCCATCTGAAGCTGCGACGCTGTCCTCTGGGAGCCTCGAATGTTGCCTCAGGAAAGGCAGGCCCTCATTTTAATGTGCACGCGCCATCTTGGGGCTCCTGTTGAGACACTACAATGATATAGATTTTCATCTTTCGTTGAGGTATGAACCTGAGCTTTCATCTCGAGTTTTGACAGGGCTATCAGAGTTCTGATTGAGTTTCTCCAAGAGAGTACGTGCTCATCTCATTGTGACGGATGTAACTTGCCTTTGCTCTCGGGTTTTCCGAACTCCTTTGCACGAAGGCAGGGCTTTTGGGCATCTTTTTGATATGTGCATCGGGGGAGTCAGACCTCCATCCCTGTAGCTGAGTAGAAACCTGGGATTTTGTTTAAGTCACCACAAGGAAATCAGTCAGCATCTCGAGTGGAGGGGGTAATATGTTGCTTTTTCTTGAGCATTATAGGGAAGCTGCGAGTTCCACTCGAATCGTGGCAGGGACATCAGTGAGCCTCTGGTGTTGACCAGTGACATCAGGTGTCCTTTTGCATGGCCGGCATGAGAATGGGATTTCTCTGGAGTCACTTGAGGGATGGCAGAGAGTCTCCTTGGAAATGAAGGCAGAGGAACGCAGGGTTCCATATTCATTTGCGACCTGGACTTCTGGGTCCCTTGGAACTGAAACTGGGAGCAAGATATCTGCTCAGGTAAGGCATGACACTCCCTTTTCCACTTCTCATGCAAAAAATGGAGGCGTCAGGACTCCTGCCTTGTTGAGGCAGGCAATTACAGCTTTTCCTCGATGGCAACCAGGCAGTGAGGCCTGCCTTCATGTTCTGAGGAAATTCTCAGAGGTACTGGAGAGTCAGGATTTCCCTGAAGTGCAGGGGCAAACGGCTGTCCTTGGAAATTTCTGCAGGAGGCTCTGGGTTCCACTCATGATTCACTTGGTGAGAAACGCGGCCTCTTGAGGTGTGAGAGAAACGTTGTTTGTCCGTTTGAAGTGAAAAAGGGGCTAATCATAGCTAATCTCACGAGAATCTGGAGAATCCTGGGCCTTTTGAGTTTTGGCATGGAGCACGAGGTTCCTCTTGCATGGTGGCGTGCAACTTGGAGATTCTCTTGGGCTGCCTGTAGGGAACCAAGCTTCGTGTTGGGATTCCATAGGGAATGTTGGAGTGTTCTGGAGGCCCTGCATGGGAAAAACAGCCTCACCTCACATTGAGAGGGGAACCTCTAAGTTTCCTGAGTTGTGGCAGGAAGATTAGTGTTCCTCCCAAGGTGACCCTTTTCATTCAGGGAACCTCTGGTGAAGCTTCAGGGAAGTCAAGACAACTTGGGAGGTTCGAGGAGGAGCCGTGGAAGTTTCTCACTTTGCTGCAGGGGAATCAGGCCTCATCTCGCCTTCAGAGGCACATCGTGGGATGGTTTTCGACTTGCGGCGCGCAGTTTCTCTACTTAAGGCGGGCAGTTTCTCGAGTTGCAGCGGGCACTTTGGGATCCATCTGGAGCTGCCACGTGGTCTTCTGGGAGCCTCTAATGTTGCCTCAGAGAAGGCAGGCCCTCATTTCGATGTGCATGGACAATCTCGGGGCTCTTCTTGAGTCACTACACGGGATTAGGTCCTCATCTTTAGTGGAGTTATGAACTTGAGCTTTCTTCTCGAGTTTGGACATGGATATCAGAGTTCCTATTGAGTTTCTCCAAGATAGTATGTGCTCATGTCGTTGTGAGGTATGCAACTTGCCTTTGCTCCTGGGTTTTCAGAACTCCTTTGCATGAAGGAAGTGCTTTTTGGCAGATTTTAGATATGTGCAGCTGTGGAGTCAGACCTCCATCCGTGTAGCTGAGCAGAGAGCTGGGGTTTTGTTGAAGTCACCACAAGGACATCAGTCCTCATCTCGAGTGGAGGGGGTGATATGATACTTTTTATCGAGTTTGAGTGCGAACCTGAGGGTTCCCCTGGAATCATGGCACGGACCTCAATGAGCCTCTGGTCTTGACCAGGGAAGTCAGGTCTCCATTTGCGTGGCATGCATGAGCAAGAGAGTGCTATGGATTCGCTTGCAGGATGTCAGAGTGTCTCCTTGGAAATGAAAGCAGAGGAACTCTGGGTTCCAACTCTATTTGCGACCTAGACTTAGGGTCCCTTGGAACTGAAACTGGGGTAATTTGTCTACTCATGTGAGGCATTACACTCCCTTTTCCTCTCTTCTTAAAAAAAAAAGGTGGTGTCAGGTCTCTGGCCTTGTTGGGGCAGGAAATTACTGCTTTTGCTCGATGGCAATAAGGCAGTGAGGCCTCCCTTCATTTTCTGAGATGAGTTCCCAGAGGTGCTGGAGAATCAGGCTTTCCGTGAATTGCAGGGGCAAATGGCTGTCCTTGGAAATTTCTGTAGGAGGCTTTGGGTTCCTCCCATGATTCACGTGGTGAGAAGGGCAGGCTCTTGAGGTGTGAGAGGAAAGTCATGTGTCTGTACAAAGCGAAGAAGGGGCTAATCATCGCTCATCTCGCGAGAAGCTGAAGAACCCTGGGCCTTTCGAGTTGTGGCAGGGAGCACGAGGTTCTTCTTGCATGGCTGTGTGCATCTTGAAGACCCTCTTGGGCTGCATGTAGGGGAACAAGCTATTCTTGGGATTCAATAGGAAATGTGGCAGTGTTCTGGGGGCCCTGCATGGGGAAAAAACCCACCTCACATTGAGATGGGAATCTCTTCTTTACTTTAGTTGTGGCGGGAAGCGTAATGTTACCGAAATTGACCCTTTCAATTCAGGGACCCTCTCGTGCAGTCTCAGGGAAGTCAAAGCAACTTGGGAGGTTCGAGGAGGAGCCGTGGAAGTTTCTTGCATTTCTGCAGGGAATCAGGCCTCAACTCACCTTCAGAGGCACATTGGGGCATGGTTCTCGACTTGCGGCAGGCAGTTCTCGACTTACGGTGGGCAGGTTCTCGAGTTGCAGCAGGCACTTTTGGATATATTTGGAGCTGGGAAGCGGACACCTGGGAGCCTCTATTGTTGCCTCAGGGAAGGCAGGCCCTCATTGTGATGTGCATGGGCCATCTCCAGGCTCTTCTTGAGTCACTACACCGGACGAGGTCCTCGTCTGTAGGGGAGGCATGAACTTGAGCTTTCATCTCGAGTTTGGACACGGATATCAGAGTTCCGATTGAGTTTCTCCAAGAGAGTACGTGCTCATCTCGTTGTGAGGTATGCAACGTGCCTTTGCTCTCGGGTTTTCAGAACTGCTTTGCATGAAGGCAGGGCTTTGGGGCAGATTTTTGATATGTGCAATGGTGGAGTCAGACCGCCATCAGTGTAGCTGAGCAGAAAGCTGGGGTTTTGTTGAAGTCACCACAAGGACATCAGTCCTCGTCTCGAGTGGAGGGGGTGATATGGTGCTTTTTCTCGAGTTTGAGTGGGAAGCTGCGGGTTCCCCTCGAATCGTGGCAGGGACCTCAGTGAGCCTCTGGTCTTGACCAGCGAAGACAGCTGTCCGGCTGCGTGGCATGTATGAGCGAAGGAGTGCTCTGGAGTCGCTTGCGGGATGTCAGAGAGTCTCCTTGGAAATGAATTCAGAGGAAATCAGGGTTCCATCCCCATTTGCGACCTCGTCTTCGGGGTGACTTGGAACTGATCCTGGGGGGAAGTTGTCCGCTCATGTGAGGCATGACAGCCCCTTTTCCTCTCCTCTTGAAGAAGCGGAGGCGTCAGGTCTCTTGCCTTGTTGAGGCAGGCAATTACAGTTTTCCTCGATGGCAACCAGGCAGTGAGGCCTCCCTTCGTGTTCTGAGGTGCATTCCCAGAGGTGCTGAAGAATCAGGCTTTCCCTGAAGTGCAGGGGCAAATGGCTGTCCTTGGAAATTTCTGCAGGAGGCTCTGGGTTCCTCTCATGATTCACTTGGTGAGAAAGGCAGGCTCTTGAGGTGGCAGAGGAAAGTCGTGTGTCTGTTGGCAGCGAAGAAGGGGCTCATCATCGCTCATCTAGCGAGAAGCTGGAGAAGCCTGGGCCTTTCGAGTTGTGGCAGGGAGCACGAGGTTCCTCTTGCATGGCCGTGTGCTTCTTGGAAATGATCTTGGGCTGCATGGAGCGAACCAAGCTTTGTCTTGGGATTCGATAAGGAACGTGGGAGTGTTCTGGAGGCCATGCATGGGAAGAAAAGCCTCACGTCACATTGAGAGGGGAATCTTATGTCGTTTCTTGAGTTGTGGCGGTAAGGGTAGTGTTCCTTCCAAGTTGACCCTTTCAATTCAAGGACCCTGTCGTGCAGGCTCAGGGAAGTGAAAGCAAGTCGGGAGGTTCGAGGAGGAGCCGTGGAAGTTTCTCGCGTCACTGAAGGGGAATCAGGCCTCATCTCGCCTTCAGAGGCACATCATGGCTTGGTTCTCGACTTGCGGCCGGCAGTTACTCGACTTATGGCGGGCAGTTTCTCGAGTTGCAGCGGGCACTTTCGCATCCATCTGGAGCTGCGGCGCAGTCCTCTGGGAGCCTCTACTGTTGCCTGAGGGAAGGCAGGCCCTCATTGTGATGTGCACGGGCCATCTCGGGGCTCTTCTTGAGTCACTACGCCGGACGAGGTCCTCATCTGTAGGGGAGGCATGAACTTGAGCTTTCATCTCGAGTTTGGACACGGATATCAGAGTTCCGATTGAGTTTCTCCAAGAGAGTACGAGCTCATATCGTTGTGAGGTATGCAACGTGCCTTTGCTCTCGGGTTTTCAGAACTGCTTTGCATGAAGGCAGGGCTTTGGGGCAGATTTTTGATATGTGCAACGGGGGAGTCAGACCTCCATCCGTGTAGCTGAGCAGAAAGCTGGGGTTTTGTTGAAGTCACCACAAGGACATCAGTCCTCGTCTCGAGTGGACGGGGTGATATGGTACTTTTTCTCAAGTTTGAGTGGGAAGCTGCGGGTTCCCCTCGAATCGTGGCAGGGACCTCAGTGAGCCTCTGGTGTTGACCAGCGAAGACAGCTGTCCAGCTGCGTGGCATGTATGAGCGAAGGAGTGCTGTGGAGTCGCTTGCGGGATGTCAGAGAGTCTCCTTGAAAATGAAGGCAGAGAAACTCAGGGTTCCATCTCCATTTGCGACCTAGTCTTCGGGGTCCCTTGGAACTGAACCTGGGGGGAAGTTGTCCGCTCATGTGAGGCGTGACACCCCCTTTTCCTCTCCTCTTGAAGAAGCGGAGGCGTCAGGTCTCCTGCCTTGTTGAGGCCGGCAATTACAGCTTTTCCTCGATGGCAACCAGGCAGTGAGGCCTCCCTTCGTGTTCTGAGGTGCATTGCCAGAGGTGCTGGAGAATCAGGCTTTCCCTGAAGTGCAGGGGCAAATGGCTGTTCTTGGAAATTTCTGCAGGGGGCTCTGGGTTCCTCTCATGATTCACTTGGTGAGAAAGGCAGCCTCTTGAGGTGGCAGAGGAAAGTCATGTGTCTGTTGGCAGCGAAGAAGGGGCTCATCATCGCTCATCTCACGAGAAGCTGGAGAAGCCTGGGCCTTTCGAGTTGTGGCAGGGAGCACGAGGTTCCTCTTGCATGGCCGTGTGCTTCTTGGAGATCCTCTTAGGCTGCATGGAGCGAACCAAGCTTCGTCTTGGGATTCGATAGGGAACGTGGGTGTGTTCTGGAGGCCCTGCATGGGAAGAAAAGCCTCACCTCACAGTGATAGGGGAATCTCTTCATTTCCTGAGTTGTGGCGTTAAGGGTAGTGTTGGTTCCAAGTTGACCCTTTCAATTTAGGGACACTCTAATTGAAATTGCAGCCTCAGGGAAATCAAAGTATCTTGGCAGATTCGAGGAGGAGCCCTGGAAG
>ML661776.1:17663-40459 GCA_007570785.1 Antilocapra americana | reverse complement strand
AGCCATTTTTATGTCTTCTTTGGAGAAATGTCTGTTAAGTTCTTTTTGATTGGGTCATTTATTTTTCTAGAATGGAGCTGCAGGAGTTGCTTGTATATTTTTGAGATTAATTGTTTGTCCGTTGCTTCATTGGCTATTATTTTCTCCCATTCTGAAGGCTGTCTTTTCACCTTGCTTATAGTTTCCGTTGTTGTGCAGAAGCTTTTAATTTTAATTAGGTCCCATTTGTTTATTCGTGCTTTTATTTCCGATATTCTGGGAGGTGGGTCATAGAGGATCCTGCTTTGGTTAATGTCAGAGAGTGTTTTGCCTATGTTATCCTCTAGGAGTTTTATAGTTTCTGGTCTTATGATTAGATCTTTGATCCATTTTGAGTTTATTTTTGTGTATGGTGTTAGAAAGTGTTCTAGTTTCATTCTTTTACAAGTGGCTGTCCAGTTTTCCCAGCACCACTTGTTAAAGAGGTTGTCTTTTCTCCATTGTATATTCTTGCCTCCTTTGTCAAAGATAAGGTGTCCATACATGCGTGGATTTATCTCTGGGCTCAGGTATGCTTTAACAAGGACTTGGAAGAAATGAAAAAGAGTCAAAATAAAATGAATAATGCAATAAATGAGATCAAAAACACCCTGGAGGGAACTAACAGTAGAATAACAGAGATAGAAGACAGGATAAGTGAGGTAGAAGACAGAATTGCAGAAATAAACAAAACAGAAAGGAAAAATGAAAAAATAATTAAAAGAAATGAGAACAATCTCAGAGACTTCTGGGACACTGTTAAATGCACCAATATTCGAATCATAGGAGTCCCAGAAGAAGAAGACAAAAAAAAAAGACCATCAGAAAATTCTTGAGGAGATAATAGTTGAAAACTTCCCTAAATTTGGAAAGGAAATTATCACTCAAGTCCAAGAAACCCTGAGAGTCCCAAATAGGATGAACCCCAAGTGGAACACCCCAAGACACACATTAATCAAATTAACAAATATCAAACTCAAAGAGCAAATATTAAAAGCAGCAAGGGAAAAACAACAAATAACTCACAAGGGGAATCCCATAAGGATAACAGCTGATCTCTCAATAGAAACGCTTCAGGCCAGAAGGGAATGGCAGAACATACTTAAAATCAAGGAAGAAAATAAGCTACAACCCCAATTACTGTACCTAGCAAGGATCTCATTCAAATTTGAAGGAGAAATCAAAAGCTTTTCAGACAAGCAAAAGCTGAGAGAATTCAGCAACACCAAACCAGCACTCCAACGAATGCTAAAGGATCTTTCCTAGATAGGAAACACGGATGGGGTATATAATCTCGGACCCAAAACAATAAAGTAAATGGCAACGGGATCATACTTATCAATAATTACCTTAAATGTAAATGGGCTGAATGCCCCAACCAAAAGACAAAGATTGGCTGATTGGATACAGAAACAAGATCCCTATATATATTGTCTACAAGAGACCCACCTCAAACCTAGGGACACATATAGACTGAAAGTTAAAGGCTGGAAAAAGATATTCCATGACATAAAGACCAAAAGAAAGCAGGAGTGGCAATACTCATATCAGATAAAGTAGACTTTAAAGTAAAGGCAGTGAAAAGAGATAAAGATGGACATTACATAATGATCAAAGGATCAATCCAAGAAGAAGAAATAACAATTATAAATATTTATGCACCCAACATAGGAGCACCACAATATGTAAGGCAAATGCTAACAAGTATGAAAGGGGAAATTAACAACAACACAATAATAGTGGGAGACTTTAATACACCACTCACACCAATGGATAGATCAACTAAACAGAAAAGTAACAAGGAAACTCAAACTTTAAATGATACAATAGACAAACTAAACCTAATTGATATCTATAGGTCACTCCACCCCAAAACAAGGAACTTCACCTTTTTCTCAAGCGCACACTCTTTTTATTACGAACCGCAGTTCTGCCATGGAGCATTCTGAAGTGTTAGATGCCCAATTCATGGTTGGAAAAAAGAGTATCAGTGATAAAGTCTACTTTCTTATCATATAATTTCTGCCTCAATCTTGAATAATCTAAGAAAATACTATTAATTTTACAAAGGAGAAGTACTAAAAGAACTTAACAAATCTGAAAACTTACCACTACTTTTTTTTTCTTCTTTACTTGACTCAAGTTGTTTCACTGCAAAGTCTATTCACATTTGCAATAAAATCCCTCTTCCACTGCTGTATTTTCTTGCTCTGAAAGTGAAAGTGAAAATCTGTTGTGTCTGACTCTTTGTGACTCCATGGACTATACAGTCCATGGAATTCTCTAGCCCAGAATACTCAAGTGGGTAGCCTTTCCCTTCTCCAGGGTATCTTCCCAACCCAGGGATCAAACTGAAATTTCCTGCATTGCAGGCAGATTCTTTACCAGCTGAGCCACCAGGGAAGCCTAAGAATATGGCAGTGGCTAGCCTATCCTTTCTCCAGCGGATCTTCCCAACCCAGGAATTGAACTGATCCCTTCTAGCAGATCTTCCTGACCCAGGAATTAAATCTGTGTCTCCTGCATTGCAGGAAGACTTCTTGTTTTAGATAACACAAAAAATGAAAGGCTTCTAAATTTGTTTTATAAAATATCAAACCTTTAACTCAAACTTGATAAACAGTAATAAATCTGTGATCCATATTGTTACCAGGAGAATGGTGATTTCCTCAGTTTTTGCCCTCCCAAAGAGAAAGAGTTCAGTGGAGACACATAGAGCAGTTTTAAGTAGCACAAGTTTTGTGAAGCAGCTCAAAAGTACACTCCCAAGAAAGGATGAGAGCAGGCTGTCTGGAAACCAGAAGTGGCTCTGCAATGGGGTAGCATGTCCTATATAATTTGAATGACAAGTTGTTGGACAGCTTTAGGTTGTATAAATTGTCTCCTAGTGTGCAGGAAATTACCCATAAGTACCCAAGAAAAACACATGGAGTAGGATGGAAGACAGAAACCACAGTGCTATTTTTTATAAATATGGCACAATGAACCCAGGGTTACATTAGTCACCTTTTAGGTCTCGGTGCACCTGTGCCACCCTGTGCTGGCAGTTTTGTCTTGCTTGGTGCTGACATGGCTGGAAACCTAGTGGTGGTCCTTGATCAGAACAGGGAGGCTCTCTGGGTGTGCTCTGACCACCAGTGCTCAGGTGGGGAAGAGGAAGACAAACCGTCCCTGACTGCGAACCTGGCTCAAGTATTACATTCCCAATGGGATTCTGAACAGGGAACAGCCATGGTTCCCATGGAAATGGTTGGGAGTTTGTCATGTGATAGCTTTCTCCCAGCTGAGTGTTGCCTCTGTATATAGTTGTCCTTTCTGTTTGAGAGAGTGTCTGAGCAAGGATGATATAAACGTCTTTCTGGGTTAACTCAAAAGTCATAGATGTCTAAACTTGTCTAGATATTTTCTCAGGTCATCTGAGAATTTTCCTGAATCTTGTTTTATCCAACTGAGATCCTGTATGGAGAAGGTAACTCTGATTCTTATCAGAAGTCTGGTGGGCCCTATGACTTCCTGAGGTGGGCAGAGTTTAAAGCGTTCTAGAACCCCAGGTTAGAGGGCAAAGCAATGGTGATGGGGGTGGGGGTGGGGCTGTGGTGTCCAGTGTTGAGTATAGTGAAGAAGGGATCAGTGATCCAAGAGACTCCTTTTTCCCAGAAAGAGTTCCTGTGAACAGGGCTCATTGGCTGGCTGATGGTTAGTATCATGAGGAGAAGGGGAAGGACTTTAGTAGACAAATTAAGCATTGCCAAGCCAGCAGAGTCTACCGGGCAAGTCTTTCAAAATTCAGAGTGTTCCCTTAAGGCAAGGAAGACTTGGACAGAAGGGACTTCGCTGAAATCCTAAGGGCAAGTCTTCAGTGATGGACAGTCAGTTACGTATCTGAAAGGGAAATGATGAATGTTCCTCATGCTTCAGCTGGAGGTGCCACTCAAGTCCCTCATGGCATTTTCATGGCTGTGGCATCTCTCACCTGTGATCCTGCCACGCGGAATGTGGTTTAGTTCTCACCCCAGGGGCCATTGTGTCTTCCCTGAGTTTTCTTTTTTAGAGGAATTATTTATGTATTTAATTTTGGTTGTGCTGGGTCTTCATTGCTGCATGCAGGTTTTCTCTAGTTTTAAGGAGCAGCAGCTACCCTTCATTGAGATGCACTGGCTTCTCATTGAGGTGGCTTCTCTTACTGCAGAGCCCAGGCTTAAAGGCCCCATGGGCTTCACTACTGCAGCAAGAAGTGGTGAAGTAGAAGAGGTGTTTGGAGACTGTCGTTTTTGTTTAGTCTCTAAGTCAAGTCCAACTCATTGTGACCCCATGAACTGTAGCCCTCCAGGATCACCTATCCTTGGGATTCTCTGGGAAGGAATACTGAAGTAGGTTGCCATTCCCTTCTCCAGGGTAACTTTCCAAGCCAGGGATCAAACCCAGGTCTCCTGCATTTCAGGTAGATTCTTTACTGTCTGAGCCACCAGGGAAGACCCATTTCTGAAGGTCGGCAGACTTTTTTTGCTCAATTTCTTTTCTTTCCTTGTCCATGCTATCCCTATTCTATAGACACACTCAGCTTGAATTTTATAAACACAAAGTTGAGGCATTAATGGCATATGGTATATGGATTTTTATACTCAAAAGCCAAGATATTGGGGGTTAGGTGCAGAGAAATGCAGAAGAAATTGAGGTAAATTCTAGCACTGTGAGTCAGTTTAACAGGCGATAGTTTAAAATTTTAGATTTGGTGGCATGGAGACCTCCTCTGCTTGAAACCATTCACCTCAGGTTGGGACTTAAATCCACATGGCCAAGACTCCAACCTGGCCAAAATCTTGTTTGGGACTTGAATCATGGTGTTCTACTTAACATGACTAACCTGGTACCTGGACTTACTGAGGATCAGGTTGTTTGTGTCTCAGCACAGAAAGAATTCAGCAAGAGGCAAAGTGTTAGGAAAGAAATAGATTTATTAATATAAGACACTTGTAAGAGATGCAAGCAGGCAGGTGATGGAGCTCTGCCCCGAGGATTAAGTGGGCTACAATTTTATAATCAAGGAAAGTGGAGGAGGGGAAAAGGCCTCCACCTTTGAGTAGAGGCTGTCTTACCTCACTAGCTCCCCCTTCGTTTTGAGCAGGAGAGTGTCTTACCCTATGAGGTCCAACAGAATTTTCATAGCACTTCTTCAAATCAATAGAAGGGTGGTGCCATTTTTCTTACCTAAAGGCCTGAGTCACATCTTATGTTTTATATATGGCTTTATTATTAAGCAAACCTTCTTTCCACTACTTTCTGATACTTTTCTTGAGCAATGTTAACTTACTAAGGTCTACAAAAGGTTCCTAGGTTTCTCGATCTCTAGTCCCCTACTAGACTTCTACAGCTACCTGTCTGTCTGTGCTCAGTCCCTCATTCATGTCTGAGTCTTTGGAATCCCCTGAATTGCAGCATTCCTGGCTTGGCTCTCTGTCTGTGGGATTTTTCAGGCAAGAATATGGGAATGTGTAGCCATTTCCTCCTCCAGGGGATGGCCCATACCCAAGGACCAAACCTTTGTCTTCTGCATTGTAGGTGAGTCTACAATGTAAAAGTCTGATTCTTTTACAGAGAATCACCTGGGACAGCTACCTGTATCCTATCCTATTCTATCCCTGCCATGTAGAGGCAGGCTTCTCCAACCAAGTGCACTTGTTTTTCTTGGTGGGTATCTTCTCCATGAGCGTCTCCAGCTTGGACTAATGTCTGGAATTTAGTGAGCAAGTTTCTTCCCAACAAGAGGAGGGCACAATCATGCATAAGCAGAAACTGATGAGAAAAGGTAAAATTTCCTAGCAAGCATTTGAGGGGAGAGGGAGATAAATCGGATTGGAACCTTCCTTAGAATCCATATTATCATGGAGGATTGGAAGGACAAGTGCCCAGGGAAATCAGTCAGCACAGAATAGCTTACCCATGTATAAGATAACTGTCCTCCCTGCCACATCACGGGTTAACTGAGGCTCCTCTGGAGAAATGACCAGATGTCCTTTGGGAGCCATGGGGGTTCCTAGGCTCCATCAGCCTTCAGTCTTCTTGGCCAGCTTGGTTTGGCAGCCCCTAGTATCTTACAGGACTGGCCACAATGTGGTCATGCTTCCTGAGGCCCTCTTGTTTATACATCTGTTAGGTAGGGCACTGGTGTTTTCCCAAACAGGGAGCATTTGTCCTTCCAGTCACCCTCCTGGCTGCAGGTGGATCCATCCTTTCTGCACGTGATGGTGGCTCTGATCTAGGCTTCCTGGATTTTGTCCCCGCCATGGGCTTTGGTAAGGGAGGGTAACCCTGAAGTGATGCAGGGGTTTGAGCTGTCACTATGTGTAATTATGCTATTTGTTTTGTCTCTGAATCCTTTTTGCCTCCTCAACCCTATCTCTATCATTGAATATGTCAAAGGCCAAATCCATGAGTTGATTTATGGAGGTCTGGGGTCTCTAGCTGCCCAGATGTTGTATTAGAGGTAGATGGTCTGGTAGACTGTCCCCCCTCAGAACTGGGGAGGTAGAAGTTCCTGGTTGTGGACCTTGGGAAAGTGGACTAATAAGCTGATCATATAAAACATCTGATTCCTGTTGGGGAAGAAGGCACATTGAAAGGGGTGTGAGCCCTTTCACAGAAGTTGAAAGGAGTCATTTAGACCTGGGTTTAGGAACAGTGTCATGAATATTTGGTTGTATGGGACCTCCCCCCACCATTTTGGGGAAGTTTTAGGATGTCACAAGACAGGGACCAATGGGAGTTATTTGAACTGGTGCTCTCCCCGTATCAACAGTGGGTTCCCTGTGAACACGGGAAATCTATCTGGTTGGTAAAACTGAGGAGGCCTCTTGGGTTAGTCTTGAGAAGGAACAGAAGACAGTGGGAGGAAAAATGACCAGAGTCCAAGGGCCTAATGTCTTCAGAGAGGGAGGGAGGAGACCTAGGCTCGGAGCCAACTAAAATGATTACATTTATCAATGAAGTAAAAGAAAAAGACAAAAAGCCAAAAGGAACAGAACAACTGGAGCAGAACAAGGTAGTGATAACAATACAAGGCAAAAGTTCCCCTCAGGGTACTGTTGTTGTGATGTTGAAGAGGGCTCCTCTTTGGACTCCTGGAGTGGCTTTGTGCCAAGAATTGGCCTGCAGTCCAGAAGACCTGAGTCCAATCACAGGATTGGGAAGATACACTAAAGAAGGAAATGGTAATCCACTCAAGTATTGTTCCCTGGGAAATCCCATGGACAGAGGATGCAGGTGGCTGCAGTCCACAGGACCACAAAGAGTTGAACATGACTTAGTGACTGACCACATTACTTTATAGAAGTGAAAGAGGCAACACCTAGCCAGGAAGGAGGTTCAAGGATCAAGAAATAGTCCAAGAAGTTTGGAGAGCAGGATAGAAGAGAAATCAAGGATACGAGGGAAGGTGTAGTGCTATGAAGTGGGGGAGGTTGGAGTTCCTGGTTGTGGATCTTGGGGAAGTGGACTCTCACCTAGGCAGAAAGTCATAAGCCTGCTGAGAAAGTTGCCTCTGCTCTGGGGTTGATAAAGTATGCCTGAGACCCCTAGGAGGGAAGGGCTCGCCCACGACATACTGTCGGGGGTGCAGTGAGGCAGGCCAAAAATCTAGAGAAGGATGAAGTATCCCCCAGTTTTAGCCCCTGATGCAGTTCTGGACTCCTGGAACCAGAATGTTACTGAGAACGAGTAGGGAGGGGATTAGGGTCAAGGACCCAATCAGGGGAAGCTCACCCAATCAAGTCACTGATTCTTTGTACAGTCTTAATTTGCATGTCATGCAGTCGTCTTGGTTAAACTTCTCACCTCAAAATGGTTAGAGCTATAGAGGAAATGACAAAGATTGAGAGGAGAAAAGTCTTGGTTTCAGTGGATGCCTTCACCATTGGAAATTCTGTTTCCACCTGGCCCCAAGGACAGTGTCAACTGCCACACAAGTGTTCTTTGGGTATGCTGTGTATACCCAAGGAGTCACAAGAGTATTCCTTATAAGTCTTTTTTTTTTAATTTTTTTATTTTTTTAATTATTGTTTTAGCCATACATTGTTATGATATCACCATGGGTTTATATATGCTTCCCCTCCGGGTCCCCCCTCCCTCCTCCCTCCCCCCCGGGAAATCTCGCTGCACCAGTCCCGAGCATCAATCCTGGGCTGGCGATTGATTAGACACATGACAATCCTTATAAGTCTTAATTGAGGGGAGCCATGACACAGGGAGCTGACCCAGACCTTGCCCTGTGAGTCATGCAAAGAGAACAAAGCAGAGTGACCGTAAGCAAGTTTTCCTGGGAGAGACAGAGCGAAAGTCAGGGGTCTCCAGCCGGCAGTCTGGGCAAGACCACTGGAGTTCTCTGTGGCAGCGGTCCTAGTCACGGTACCGGGTCTGTCCCTGGTGAAAAGGTATTTCCTCAGTTCTTGCCCTTGCCAAGAAAGGGAAGGACTCTGGACTAGTGCACATCAGGGGACTTGGCTTCGGAAGGTCACTTTATCAGTCTTGTGAACTTGAGAAAATTGCAAGTTATCCATCTATAAACGGAGTCTGCTAAATCCTATCCTGCAGGAGTGCTGGAATGCATGTACTACACCTAAAGCAGTCATACTGATTAAGAAACACTGGTCTTTAATGTAATGGAAGTTGTGATTATTATGAACCTCCCAGATACCACCTTCCTATAGGAGGTTATTTTTATCCAGTAGATAGCAGAGACTATGCAGTGCATTGGGACAAAAGAAATAAATATTCTTAAATGAGCTAAATTAAGGCAAAGTATTTGTTATTTTTACAAAAAAAAAGTTAGAAGAAATATGGAAAACCACAAATTAAAGGCCTTTTAGTTTTCTTATTTTTCTGTTTGTCAATATTTTCTGTGGACTTCTTTCACATTATCATGACAATCTCTCTTTCAGCACCATGTTACCTACTTCCAAATCATAAAGATAATACAGATGGTTCATGAATTTCTTTTACTTCTACCAAAACTGTAACTTAAAAAATCTTAAAACAGCTATAAATATAACAGCAATATTATTACCAAATTAATATTATGAAGAAAAACAAACTCTCAGAAGTAAAAATATTTGATAAAAATGAAATAAATAATATGTACAGTTTATTAATTTAAACAGGAAGAAAAATGCAATCTAAACTTGGTTTGCTCGCCTAACGTGCACTATCTAGAACCTTGACTACTCTTCAAGAACATTCTGTTCCAACATCATCTTACCTTATTTGGATTGTGAACAACATATTCAATACTTTCAGTGTGTTTTACAAATACCCAAACTATGGTTTCAAAACTTTAAAAGAGAAAACAATGTGATTTATATGATTAATATATTTGTATTCTGAAGTACAATAAACCTTATGAAAAGTAATTAACATTTGAAAATACTAAACACCTCCTTCATCTCTTTACCAATCTACTTTAAATCATCTTTCACTAGATATTTCTCCTATGGAAAATGAACTGCAGCAAAACTCCCTCACTACTTAAAACTGTTAAGAACATATAAGTTTGTTCCCTCCAGCCCTACTGCTGCTGCTGCTGCTAAGTGGCTTCAGTCGTGTCCGACTCTGTGCGACCCCATAGATGGCAGCCCACCAGGCTCCCCTGTCCCTGGGATTCTCCAGGCAAGAATACTGGAGGGGGTTGCCATTTCCTTCTCCAATGCATGAAAGTGAAAAATGAAAGTGAAGTTGCTCAGTCGTGTCCGACTGCTAGCGACCCCATGGACTGCAGCCTACCAGGCTCCTCCATCCATGGGATTTTCCAGGCAGGAGTACTGGAGTGGGTTGCCACTGCCTTCTCCCTAGCCCTACTACTCTGCACTATTTAGGAGCTTAACTGCTCTCTTCCAACAGAAAGGAAACAAAGTGCCCAGCCTCCCTCCCTAGATATGAGAGGAATTGCAGTACTTGGCCTTGGAAGGGGAACTGGCCTCAGCCATAGCTGGAGGCCTGGCTGCATCTCTCAGCCCTGCCTCTCAGCCCTACTCTCTCCACCTGATCTCTCAGAGCCTCTTTACAGAGGTCTGGGAAGGAACTAGGAACCGTATCGTGGATCTTGGCCAGAACCTCCAGCACCTTCATCTTACTGGTCTCAGCACAAGTTCTTGGGCCCCACAGGAACTCGTAGCGCGGAGGATCACTATTGGGCACCTGGCAGTACTTCACGTACTTCTGCACCAGATCTTTGGTAATGAGCCTTCTGGGCTCCCCAGAGATTGAGTGTCTCCTCCCAGCATAGACCCCCAACACACTGAGGAATTCCCAGACCTCCTCCGTGGTGGCCCGGTTACCTTTTACAAAGATGACCACCAGGAGCGCTGTGAGGAGACTGGACTTGGGCAGCCCCTTCTCGTCACTCAGACCTTCGTCATCCCTGAGGCTGAGCTTGTTGATGAGGGAATACATGTTCCTGCTGCGGTTGACTTTCTTCAGCTCCAGGCCAAATACCAGCTCCATGTGCTCAGAGGCTCTCCTGAGGATCTCAGGGAAGTGCTGCCTGTACTTCTTGTTGACGACTGTCAGCAGTGTGTTCTGCGTGATGGGTTCCTTCTTGCTGTACTTCTCCAGCAGGAACTCCACCAGCATGCTGGCCTGCCTGCTCAGAGGATCTCTGTGAGTAGCTCTGAGTGGCCAGGGCTGCCTGGGAAGCACCTGCACTTCCCTCCTCTGGGCCCTGGGCACCTTCATCAGATCCTGCACAGGAAGGCCCTGCATCAGGAGAGCTAGGGGCCACGGTTCCCTGAAGGTCCTGGTGATCGCCAGCAGGAGGGGAGCTCGGAGGAGAACCCTGGGGGACAAATGAGGAGGAAGAGGAGGGGCACTCCTCTTCTGGGGCTGCAGCAGCACTGGCATGGGCCTCCTTAGTGTCCCCCCTGACTTGGTGACATTTCACACAGGCATAGTACTTGTTCTTGTGCTTCTGAGGCATGATGACACAGGTCAGGGACTGCAGGTGGGCACGTGGGCAGGAAGGCCGGCACTGAGGGCACCTGGAGTAAGGGCAAGGAGATTCTGTGAGCACCTTCAGCAAGGAGAATTCCCCCTGGCTTGAACCAAAGCTGCCTCTAAGGGGTCTTTGAGGCCAGTGTTCTAGGACCCATAGGGCATGTGTTCTCCTGGTGATCCTGTCCCCTGAGACCCCTGAGTAGGAAGTGAAGAGTGAGTGCTGGAGCACAGCCAGACAGCCTTGCCTGGGTGTTAGAAGGAGGTCTGTTGGGGCTGACAGGGGTGGCAGGTCCTCTCAGTTCACATTCAGAATCAGGATGAAAATTGGTGCAAGACTCCCCCATATCCAACCCCGCAACATCCACCCACCCTGTTCCCTCTCCTGCTCTGAAGTTGAAACTTCCACCTTCCCTGTCACTCCAGAAGAGGAGAGGAGGGAGTGCTCAGGACCCCACCAAAGGTTCCTGGGACCCACCGTTTGGTGTCTCCTTGCTGCCCCTTCACAACCAAGCTCTATCCTCCCCTCTTAAACCACAGCCCCCCTTCCCCATGTTTGGACAGGAGGAAGCGCTGACCACAGGGGAGGGTCCTGAGTCACCCGTGTCTTGGGGAGGATGGTTATCACCCTGACTCCTCCCAAGCCCTGATATCCTCCCTCTGCTAACCGGCTGCCAGATGTTTTGAACGAGGCCCCCTCTTCCCCGAGTGTCCTGTGTACGCAATCACAGTTTGGGAGCCCCTCAACCTTTAGAGCTGCCTGGATGCTTCCTGGCTGCTCTCCTGCCAAATCACAGTGGGTGGGGGGCTAGGCGTGGCCGCATTTTGGGGTGTGGAGACCCTCCATACCACCTTCACTCCACAGAGTCCTGGACTTTACCTCTACTGAACAGTCAGGGTTCACCAACCCCGCACCCAGATCCACCATCCACCAGACCCATGATTATGTCCTGTGAACCTGCATGGGTAGCTGATGGACACTGCACCTAAGAGCCTGGCCCATGCCTCAAGGCAGAGAGCAGGGCAGGGTTGCCCGGGGACTGTGAAGTCGATCTTTAAGGATAGAAAAGGTGTTGTGAGTGTCAGGGCCTATCCCTGCACTTGTAACTCACGTCACCTCCAACTTCGACACCTGATGAGACGTTGGACTCCTCCCTCTGGTCACAGCTACAGCAGCTCTCAAAGATAGCAGCCCTCTCAAAGATGGCGTTAACTCCAGCGTGGTTAGGGGGCCGTCACTTCCTATCAGGGAGAAGGCAATGGCACCCCACTCCAGTACTCTTGCCTGGAAAATCCAATGGATGGAGGAGCCTGGTAGGCTGCAGTCCATGTGGTCCCAAAGAGTCTGACACAACTGAGCAACTTCACTTTCACTTTTCACTTTCATGCATTGGAGAAGGAAATGGCAACTCACTCCAGTGTTCTTGCCTGGAGAATCTCAGGGGCGGGGGAGCCTGGTGGGCTGCCGTCTATGGGGTCGCACAGAGTCAAACACGACTGAAGCAACTAAGCAGCAGCACCAGTAGCAGCACTTCCTGTCATGCGCATCTGGGCTCCAGGAGGACAACAAGGGCGGGGCCTGGGTGGACGGGGTTCCGGAGGAGTTTCCGGCAAGATGGGGGATGTGGTTCCTTCTTCGACTCAGTGAGTCCTGGGACGTACCTGCTGAGCTCAGTCAACTGGCCTCACTCCTTGCCTCTCACTTCTCTCAGTAAACCAAGCAGGAAGAATTTGGGTGTCCTTACCTGACTGCCTTCCTGGAGCTGCTGAGACGGACAGTGAGAGCACGCTGGGGCCCCTTTTTGTGTGCGGAGTGATGCTCTCTGCCCTGTATCCCTGTCTTCCCTTGACCCCTGTAAATGCTGCATTACGTCCCGTCTGCTGACCTGAGGGCAAGGCCTCACCTGGAAGATGTCAAGTCCCCAGACTCCTGGAGAGAAGTACACCGACATCTCATCTGGACGCTTCTGCCTGAGGCATCCTGGAAATGGCTGCTGCAGGTAAGATGAGCGAGAGGGAAGGGTGGGAGAATGCCTTCTGTGGTGTGGAACCCCTCACATCTCACTCAGGATCTTGATATTGACTGCAGGTGGAGCCTGGAAATCCTTCCCTTTCTGGTGTGAATCCACCCCTGTCCCCAACCATGCCCCACACAATCCCAGCAGAGTAAGTGAAGGGGCTCCTTAGCCTGACAGTTCGCACTGTGGGCTCTTAGTCGAGCATTGCTCGAAAGCTCTGAGGTGAATTTCTGTCCTTTTGTACAATTACTGTGATACAAACTTTTCTGCTTTAGCCCATGTGTGATAGTCTCTTAAGCTGATCGTTGAAAAGGGCCAGTTGTCATCCACTAACAAAGTTTGTGCTGGTTATTTCATGACCTCTGGGCCACATTGCCATGTCCATCCCAAACTTTGGTTCCTCATAGTCTTGGCACCGTGGGGCTCTGAGATGCTGCCTCAGGTTTCTTCAATAAAGCATTAGAGATTATGGTCCCACGGCCCAGTGGAAGAACCAGCTGCTCCAATTTAAAGCCTTTTCCAGCTGATCCTGTTGTCCGTTTCCTTTGCAGCCTGCACACCTGTGTCAGCCTCAGAGTACTCCCCGACCTGGGCACTCATAGGGGCAAGTTCAATGGAGACTTATTGTTACTCAGGGATTATTTAGTTTTGTGTTCTTGCTTTTGTTAGTAGTTGTCTTTATTTCTTGTATAAGTTTTCCATGGTTTGTTCTGGGTAGAGGAAACAGCCGCCCATGTTTGATTGTGGTTTCAACTAGTCCAGATGTGGTATTAAATCTGTGAAGGATTTAAGGAAAATTGACAGTCTTACAATATGTCCTCCACATGTATACACATAAGATACTGTTTGAGACTTCTTTTCCTAAGTGTCTCAGGAAATTCTTATTTCCTCCATGTAGACTGAATACATTTTTCTAAGGTTTCTTTGTAGGTACATTTTTTTATATTGTTGCTTTTTTAATGATGTGTTTTCTATTACATGATCTAAGTAATTATTGATTCTTCCAGACCAGTCTCTTCATTTTTCTGTGTTGATCTTTTTCGTTCCAGATTTCTGAAGTTCATTATATGTGTCAATATATTCTGTGCCTGTTTCCTAAATTTTTAATTCAAGAGTCAAATTCTTAGCATGACATTTTGCTTTTCATTATTGCTGACTTTTATTCATTTTGCATTGGTGCATATAACCCTACTGGCTCTGTGTTCTTATTCATTTTTTTCTAGTTTTTAAATTAGTAAACTTGCTCAGTGTTTGTGCTGGCGGCGGCCGCGTCAGGCTCGGCTGCCAGCCTCCCTCAGACCCCCGGCCCGGCGGCGCCCGCCTCCTTCGCGGCCACTCCCCCTCTCCCCACGTGCCGTCCCTTCCTCCTGCCCCTCTGCACTGCCACCCAGGACTTCTGGCCAGGGGCCGAGCCCGGGGCCACAGCCAGAAGTTTCCTAACCACGTAACCTCTCAGAACTGAACCAAAACGACACTGTTGCTGAAGCTCTTGTCTTTAAGGTAGAACTTTAGACTTCATAGCACTGAATTAACCTGCACTGAAAGCTGTTTACCTGCAGTTGCTCACTTTTGTTGAGAGTGACCATGTCTCAAGTTCAAGTGCAAGTTCAGAACCCATCTGCTGCTCTCTCAGGGAGCCACATACTGAGCAAGAACCAGTCTCTTCTCTCACAGCCTTTGACAAGTATTCCTTCTACTGCTAGCTCTCTGCCCTCTGAGAATGCAGGTAGACCTATTCAAAACTCTGCTTTACCCTCTGCATCTATTACATCCACCAGTGCAGCTGCAGAAAGCATAACCCCTACTGTAGAGCTAAATGCACTGTGCATGAAACTTGGGAAAAAAAACCAATGTACAAGCCTGTCGACCCTTATTCTCAGATGCAGTCCACCTACAGCTACAGCATGAGAAGGGGTGCTTATCCCCCGAGGTACTTTTACCCATTTCCAGTCCCACCTTTACTTTATCAAGTTGAACTTTCTGTGGGAGGACAGCAATTTAATGGGAAAGGAAAGACAAGACAGGCCGTGAAACACGATGCTGCTGCAAAAGCCCTGAGGATCCTGCAGAGCGGGCCCCCCCCCCCCCCCCAGAGGCTGGAGGTAAATGGAAGAGAGTCAGAAGAAGAAAATCTCAATAAATCTGAAATAAGTCAAGTGTTTGAGATTGCACTTAAATGGAACTTGCCTGTGAATTTTGAGGTTGCCTGGGAGAGCCCACCCCACATGAAGAGCTTTGTGACCAGGGTGTCGGTTGGGGAGTTTGTGGGGAAAGTGAAGGGAAGAGCAAGAAGATTTCAAAGAAAAACGCTGCTATAGCTGTTCTTGAGGAGCTGAAGAAGCTGCCACCCCTGCCTGCAGTGGAGCGGGTGAAGCCCAGAATCAAAAAGAAAACAAAATCCATAGTCAGGCTACAGAGCGGCCCCGAGTATGGCCAGGGGATGAACCCGATCAGCAGACTGGCCCAGATCCAGCAGGAGAAGAAGGAGAAGGAGCCGGAGTACCTTCTGCTCACCGAGCGGGGCCTCCCTCGATGCACGGAGTTCATCATGCAGGTGAGGGTGGGAAACCACACGGCCGAAGGATCAGGAACCAACAAGAAGGTGGCCAAATGCAACGCAGCCGAGAACATGCTGGAAATCCTTGGTTTCAAAGTCCCGCTGGCTCAGCCCTCCAAACCAGCCCTCAAGTCAGAGGAGAAGACACCTATAAAGAAACCAGGGGATGGAAGAAAAGTAACCTTTTTTGAGCCTGGCTCTGGGGATAAAAATGGGACTAGCAATAAAGAGGATGAGTTTAGGATGCCTTATCTCAGTCATCAGCAGCTGCCTGCTGGAATCCTTCCCATGGTACCAGAGGTTGCCCAGGCAGTAGGAGTCAGTCAAGGACATCACACCAAAGATTTCACCAGGGTAGCTCCGAATCCTGCCAAGGCCACGGTAACTGCCATGATAGCCCAAGAATTGTTGTATGGGGGCACCTCACCTACAGCCGAGACCATTTTAAAGAGTAACATCTCTTCAGGCCACGCACCCCATGGACCTCTGACGAGACCCTCTGAGCAGCTGGACTATCTCTCCACAGTCCAGGGATTCCAGGTTGAATACAAAGACTTCCCCAAAAACAACAAGAATGAATTTGTATCTCTCATCAATTGCTCCTCTCAGCTGCCCCTGATCAGCCACAGTATTGGGAAGGACGTGGAATCTTGCCACGACATGGCTGCACTCAACATTTTAAAGTTGCTGTCCGAGTTGGACCAACAGAATACAGAGATGCCAAGGACAGGAAACGGACCAGTGTCTGTGTGTGGGAGGTGCTGAACTTTATCTGACCATACATCATTGAAAAATCCCAACATATATACTGAAAATGCTGAAACTGCTTTGAAAATTTGGAATTTCTGATACCTCCAGTGGGCCGAGAGACACAATGGGTAAAGGCCTGGAGATGGCAGTGGCGAAGAAGGCGGGATCCCGAGGAGGCGGCGGCTTCTGGGGGGCTGGGCGGGTCATGGCCACCCCTGGCTCCATTGGGAAACCGCAGGCCTGTGCCCCAGGCACCCTAGTGTTGGTTTTGGTGGGGTCTGTTTGTTTGTTTGTTTTGGGTGTTTTTTATGTTTTTCTTGCTGTGCGGAAGAAAAAACAGAAAGTGCCTCCCTTTCTCAAACTGGCTCACTTGAGACACTTCGGGACAACCCTGGCCCCCGCGCCAGGGAGAGGCCTCAGCCCGGCCCCAGAGCAGATCACACGTGCTTCCTCTGGCCCGCGCCTCCTGCAGTACCCACACTGTCGCCACTGCTCTCTTCCAGAAGAGATGTATTCTTAGTTTCATTCTTTTCTTTTGATTGAAATGATACTATATAAATTTTCATTTGAGAGTTTCTCAATTGTATCTAGTTACATAGCACAGTTTAGAAACTTGTCTGAGACTGACCTTATCAGTAATCTAACCGGCAAAGATCATATCCATGTATATGTGGTTCTGTGTTTTTATTTCATTGGACTTAACCCAGGACCATTTTCAGTGATGCAAATTGTGTGGTTTAGCTGAAACAGTCTTGGCCTTGAAACCTTGACGAAGTCTCCCACAGTGCTATAAATTGGACAACTTAGGAATTTTAAACTTTAAACGATCATTTGGTTCCTTTTCTATTTTATTTTTTGTTAATACACCGGGATTTAAATGAACTTTGTTTTAAAGATTATTAAACAAATTGTGTGTATATAATACGACTCTTGGACACATAGCTCTCACTACACTACAGGATATGGTCTTCCTCGAGTACTTTATACTGTTGATTACATCTCCATGTAGGGCTGAAAAGAATGACCCACGTTTCTCTCTGTAACTCTATTGCTTTTGGTGTCATGTTGCTGTGCACAGAAATATGTGCAGCGAGGTCCCGCCTAGCGGCCCAGATGACAAGCACAGTTGCCTTGTGAGTTAAGTATTGCTTGGATTCTTGTTTATGCTGGAATATTTTCTCCCCATGGAATGTAAGTAAAACTTAGTGCTTGTCACCAATAGATGGTAATACTAAAAAATAAATAAATTAGTAAACTTTTTAAAAAATTGTTTTAATTGGCAGATAGTTGCTTTATAATGTTTTGTTAGTTTCTGCTATACAACAGAATAAATCAGCTATAAGTGTACATATTCCTCCGGCCTCATGAGACTCCCTCCCAGCCCTCTATTTTGTCACATAGCACCAGGCTGAGCTCTCTGTATTATATAGCAGTTTCCCACTAGCTAGCTGCTGTACACTTGGTACTGCATCTTTGTCAGTGCCACTCTCAATTCATTCCACCCTCTCCTTCCCTTGCTGTGTCCACCTGACTGTTCACTACATCTGTGTCACTATTCCTGCCCTGCAAATAGGTTTATAAGTACCATTTTCTATTTTCCATGTATATCCATTAATATGCACTATTTTTCTGTTTCTGAGTTACTTCACTCTGTTTAACAGGCTCTAGGTGCATCCACTCACTACAAGTGACTTAAATTCATTCCTTTTTATGGCTAATATTCCATTGTATGGAGAAGGGAATGGCACCCCACTCCAGTACTCTTGCCTGGAAAATCCCATGGATAGAGGAGCCTGGTAGGCTGCGGTCCATGGGGTTGCACAGAGTCAGACACGACTTAAGTGACTTAGCAGCAGCAGCATTCCATTGTATATGTCTACCACAACTTCTTTATCCAATCGTTTCTCAGTAGAAATCTAGGTTGCCTCCATGTCCTGGCTGTTGTAAATAGTGCTGCAATGAACTTTGGATACAGATGTCTTTACAGTCTTTATTCCTTTCTCAATGTATGTGCACAGTATTTCTATTGCTGGATTATATGACAGTTTTAATCCTAGTTTTTAAAGGACCCTCCCTACGGTTCTGCATAGTGGCTATTATCAATTTCCAGTCCCACCATGAGTGGAAGAGAGCTGTCTTTTCTCTAAGCTCTCTGTAGCATGTCCTGCTTGTACAATTTTTGATGACTGCCATTCTGACCATTATGAGATGACACCTTAGTGTAATTTTGATTTGCATTTCTCTCGTGATGAGCAATGTTGCACATCTTTTCATGCGTTTGTTGACCCTCTGTATGTCTTTTTTTAAAGAACAGATTCAGGATTAGAAAAAATTCAGCAGATAGTATAGAGAGTTCCCATACAGCCACTCTTCCTCCACTTGGTATCTTCTATTATTAACATCTTGTATTGGTTCAATGGATATAGGTTCATTTGTTACAATTGATCTACTAATATCAATACATTATTATTAACTGTTGTCCATTGTTTACAATATATTTTACTTTATATGTTTTACAGTTCATTAGTGTTTGACAAATGCATATTTTGTACTCAGCCAACATGGTGTCGTGCAGAGGAGTTTGAATCCCCTATGAATCTCCCATACTTCACCTGTCCATCCCTCAAAACCTCACTTGGAATCCCTGACAACTACTGAACTTTTTACTCCTTTTAAAGGTTCACATTTTCCAGAATGTAATATTGATGGCAACATACAGTATGTAGGCTTTTTATATTGGTTCCTTCAGCTAATCAATATATGTTGAATTTTCTCTATATCTTTTTATGGTTTGATTTTTTTTCCAGGACTGAATAGCATTTCATGTAGCTTACCATAGTTTGTTTACCCACTCATCTACCAAAGGTCATCTTTAGTGATTTCAGTTTTTGGCAGCTATGAATTTGTCTGCTATTAACATTTGTTTGAAGGTTTTTGGATGGGCATAGGTTTTTGGCTCTTTGAGTAAATACCTTAGCGTTCATTTGCTAGATAATATGATAAGAGTGTGTTTAGCTTAAAAGAAATTGCCAGGCAGTTTCCAAAGTATCTGTATCATTGCATTTCCTTTAGCAATGAGTTAGAGTTTCTACTCGTCCACATCCTTGCCAGCATGTAATATCGAGAGGTGTTTGTTTTTGTGTTAGCCCTATTAATAGGTATGTCGTTGTTTTAATCTGAAATTCCCTGAAGACATGGAAATAGATCATCTTTTCATACGTTGTTTACCATATGTTTTATTCTTCGGTGAGATGTCTATTCAACACTTTTAAGCATTTTTAAATTGACTTCATTGTTTTCTTATTGTTGAGTTTTAAGGGTTTGTTGTGTATTTTTGCTACATGTTTATTATCAGACATGTGTCTTACAATTCTTTTTTCCCAGTTTGTGACTTAGCTTTTCATTCTCTTAATATTATCTTGGTGTGAAATTTTTTTTCTCCTAATTTCTTTTTCTGGTTTTGAAATTAAAATGTAGTTCTGGTCTCATGGAAGGAATGAGGAAGGGTGCCCTTTGTTTGTTGTTTCTGGAATAGATTTTAGAGAATTGTTATCACTTCTTCTTTAAATGTTTGTTAGATTTCATCAGTGGAATCATCTGGGCCTGTTGCTGTCTTAATTCGAAGCTTATTATTTATAAATTAAATTTATATAACAGATGCAGAGCTTATCAGTTTATCAGTTTTACTTGCAAAATTTTGGTTAATTATATCCTCCAGTAATTTCTCAATTTAATCTTTATATTTGAAGGCATAGAGTTGTTTATGATATTCATTTATTATCCTTTTAATGTCCATGGTATCAGTAGTCATGACCCATCTTTCATTTCCACTATTTGCAATTTAATTTGTGTATTCTCTGTTTTCTTAATTAGCCTGCTGAGAATTTCATCCTTTCTTGTTTTAGAGAAATGGCTTCTAGTTTTGTTGTTTTTGTCTATTGTCTTCCTTTTGTCAGTGTTGTTGATTGCTTCTTTATTTCTTTTTCCTTTGCTTCTTTCTTTTTTTCACAAGTTTACTAAGAATGTTGATTATGAATTTTAAGGTTTCTTTTTTTTCTTTCTTTCTTTTTTTAAATTTTATTTATTTTCTTTACATTATTGTGTTGGTTTTGCCATACATTGACATGAATCTGCCATGGGTATACATGTGTTCCCCTTCCATAATCCCCCTCTCACCTCCCTCCCGATTCCCTCTCTCTGGGTCATCCTGGTTCAATGCTGTATATATGTCTCTACAGATTTTGCTATATTCCACAGCTTCTGATAAGTTGTAATTTCATTTTCATTTAGTTGAAAATATTTTAAAAATTCTCATTAGATTTTCTCTTTGGCTCAAGTGTTATTTAGAAATATATTGTTTAATCTCCAAGTACTGTCAATTTTACTGCTTTTTATTGTCAGTATCTAGTTTATTTCCATCGCAGTGTGATAACATTCTTTATATGATTTCTCTTCTTTCAAGTTTGACAATATGAGTTTTATAGCATAGAATGTGATCTATCTTGATGTATGTTCCATGTGAGTTTGGAAACATTGTATTTTCTGCTGTTGTTAAGCATTCTAAAAATGTCATTTACATCTAGTTAATTATTGGTGCTTAACAGTTCAGCTACACCTTACTGATTTCCTGCTTATTAAGACTGTCAGTTCTTAAAGGACATATGTTTGCATCTCCTGGTATAATAATATTTCTGGATCATCAATGTTTGCCTTGTGATTTTTAGGGTAGTTTTTTTTGGTCCATACACATTATGGGTTGCTGTAATTTCTTTGAGAATTGACCACTTAATCATTAAGTAATGGCAATCTTTATTCCTGACTTTCTTGTTCTGAGTACTGCTTTCTCTGAAGTAAATTTAGGTAGTCCAACTTTTTTTTCACTTATATTAGCATGGTATACTTTTCTCCATCCCTTTTCTATCAATCAATTTTATCTTTAAACTTACAGTAGATTTCTTACAGATAGCATAGGGTTAGGTATTTTTTGTTGTTTTAATTCTTTTCACCAATCTCTTCCTTTTAATTGGTATGTTTAGATCATTCTCATGAAAAGTGATTATGCATAGAATTTTGGGTATGGCATTGGTATGATATACCTGTGTGTTGTTTTATTTTTTTTCTTTCTGTTTCTTCTGCTTGGTATTCGTTGATTTTCCTGAGTTTCCTAAATCTGTGGTTTACTGTCATTAATTTGGGGAAATTCTCAGTCATTATTACTTTATATATTCTGCTTATTTCTCTATTCCTTCTTATATTATTCCCATTCTGCATTGTTTTTTGGTCACTAAGTCTGTGCTGAGTCTTTTATGACCCCATGCACTGTGGCCTGCCAGGCGCCTCTAGCTGTGTACATACCTTGGAAGTGGCCAAACAGGAGATGGCAAGAGTGAACATTGACATTTTAGGAATCGGTGAACTAAATGGAATGGAATGGGTGAATTGAATTCAGATGACCATCACATCTACTGCTGTGGGCAAGAATCCCTTAGAAGAAATGGAGTAGCCCTCATAATCAGCAAAAGAATTTGAAATGCAATTCTTGCATGCAATCTGAAAAACAACAGAATGATCTCTGTTCATTTCCAAGGCAAACTATTTAATATCACAATAATCCAAGTCTATTACCTAACCATTAATGCTAAAGAAGCTGAAGTTGAACTGTTCTGTGAAGCCAGACAAGACTTTCTAGAAGAAACACACAAAAAAGATGTCTATTTCATTACAGAGGACTGGAATGCAAAAGTAGGAAGTTAAAAGATACCTGGAGTAACAGGAAAATTTGGCTTTGGAGTACAAAATGAAACAGGAGAAAGGCTAACAGAGTTTGATGAAGGGAACACACTGGTCATAGCAAATACCCTCTTCCAACAAAAAAGAAAAGAGTCTTCATATGGACATCACCAGATGGTCAATACTGAAATCAGATTGATTATATTCTTTGCAGCCAAAGATGGAGAAGCTCTATACAGTCAGCAAAAACAAGACAAGGTGCTTACTGTGGCTCAGATCATGAACTCCTTATTGCAAAATTCAGACCTAAATTGAAGAAAGTAGGGAAAACCACTAGACCATTCAGATATGACCCTAATCAAATCCGTCACGATTATACAGTGGAAGTGCTAAATAGATTCAAGGCATTAGATCTGATAGACAGAGTGCCTAAAGAACTATGGACAGAGGTTTGTGACATGGTAAAGGAGGCAGTGATCAAGACCATCCCAAAGAAAAACAAATTCAAAAAC
This sequence comes from Antilocapra americana, assembly GCA_007570785.1. Classification (NCBI taxonomy): domain Eukaryota; kingdom Metazoa; phylum Chordata; class Mammalia; order Artiodactyla; family Antilocapridae; genus Antilocapra; species Antilocapra americana. The sequence continues at coordinate 17,897 of ML661776.1, read as the reverse complement.
ACAGAATGGTTGTCTGAGGAGGCCTTACAAATAGCTGAGAAAAGAAGAGAAGCAAAAGACAAAGGAGAAAAAGGAGGATATACCCATTTGAAGGAAGAGTTCCAAAGAATTATCAAGGAGAGATAAGAAAGCCTTCCTTAGTGATCAGTGCAAAGAAATAGAGGAAACCAGTAGAATGGGAAAGACTAGAGATCACTTCAAAAAATTAGAGATACAGAGGGAACATTTTATGCA
>ML661776.1:0-17563 GCA_007570785.1 Antilocapra americana | reverse complement strand
AAGGCCTTACAAATAGCTGTGAAAAGAAGAGAAGCTAAAGGCAAAGGAGAAAAGGAAAGATATACCCATTCGAATGCAGAGTTCCAAAGAATAGCAAGGAGAGATAAGAAAGCCTTCCTTAGTGATCAGTGCAAAGAAATAGAGGAAACCAGTAGAATGGGAAAGACTAGAGATCACTTCAAAAAATTAGAGATACAGAGGGAACATTTCATGCAAAGTTTGGCACAGTAAAGGGTATGGCTGTAACAGATGCAGAAGATATTAAGAAGAGATGGCAAGAATACACAGAAGAACTATACAAAAAAAGATCCTAATGACCAGATAACAATGATAGTGTGATCACCCACCTAGAGCCAGACATCCTGGAATGCAAAGTCAAGTGGGCCTTAGGCAGCATCGCTACGAACAAAGCTAATGGATGTGATGGAATACCAGTTGAGCTATTTCAAATCCTGAAAGATGATGCCGTTAAAGTACTGCGCTCAACATACCTCATCAGTGGCCATGGGACTGGAAAATGTCAGTTTTCATTCCAATCCCAAAGAAAGACAATGCCAAAGAATTTTCAAACTACCACACAATTGCACTCATCTCACATGCTAGCAAAGTAATGCTCAAAATTCTCCAAGTCAGGCTTCAACAGTATGTGAACGAGAAATTTCAGATGTTAAAGCTGGATTTAGAAAAGGCAGAGGAACCAGAAATCAAATTTCCAACAGCTGTTGGATCATAGAAAAAAGCAAGAGAATTCCAGAAAAACATCTACTTCTGCTATATTGACTATGCTGAAGCCTTTGACTGTGTGGATCACAACAAAACAGTGTACAATTCTTAAAGAGATGGGAATACCAGATGACCTTACCTGCCTCCTGAGAAATCTATTTGCAAATCAAGAAGCAGCATTTAAAATGGGACATGGAACAACCAGACTGGTTCCAAATTGGGAAAGGAGTACGTCAAGGCTGTATATTGTCACTCTACTTATTCAACTTATATGCAGAATACATGATGTTAAATGCCGTGCTAAATGAAGCACAAGCAGCAATCAGGGTTGCCAGGAGAAATATCAATAACCTCCGATATGCAGATGACACCACCTTTATGACAGAAAGCAAAGAAGAACTAAAGAGCTTCTTGATAAAAATGAAAGAGGTGAGTTAAAAAGCTGACATAAAACTCAACATTTAAGAAACTAAGATCATGTCATCCAGTCCCATCACTTCATGGCAAACAGATGGGAAACAATGGAAACAGTGATAGACTTTATTTTCTTGGGTTCCAAATATCACTGCAGGTGGTGACTGCAGCCCTTGGTCCTTGGAAAAAAAACCCTTGCTCCTTGGAAGAAAAGCTATGACCAACCTAGACAGTGTATTAAAAAACAGAGACGTTACTTTGCCAACAAAGGTCTGTCTAGTCAAAACTATGAATTTTTTCCAGTAGTCATGTGTGGATGTTAGAATTGGACTATAAACAAAGCTGAGTGCCAAGGAATTGATGATTCTGAACTTTGTTGTTGGAGAAGACTCTTGAGAGTCTCTTGGACTGCAAGGAGATCAAACCAGCCCATCATAAAGGAAATGAGTCCTGAATATTCATTGGAATGATTGATGCTGAAGTTGAAGTGCCAGTATTTTGGCCACCTGATGAGAAGAACCAAAGGACTCATTTGAAAAGACCCTGATGCTGGGAAGGATTAAAGGCAGGAGAAGAAGGGGACGACAGAGGATGAGAAGGTTGGATGTCATCACCAATTTGATGGATATGAGTTTGAGCAAAATCCGGGAGTTAGTGATGGACAGGGAATCCTGTCATACTGCCTTCCATGGGGTCACAACAAGTCGAACAGGACTGAGCAACTGAGCTGATCTGATGAGTCATCAAATTATTTTTCTTGTTGTGCGTATATTTCTGGATGAGTTGAAATCTTCCCTTACTGCAACCATGATTCCCTTACAGTGGCAAAGAAAGTGTTAGAAAACGTGATCTCCTTTTGGTTTATCAACTGTGATCCAGGCACAGATTTCCCTGGCAAATTATACAAGCTTTAACCAAAACCTTGCAAGCTTCTTGAAATTATCATCGTCCCTATCACCCACAACCTTCAGGGAAGGTTGACAGAATGAATAGAAAACCAGACTCAAGCAAATTAAAAATTAGTAATGTGGGGATTAATGAAGTATGAATATGATTGTAATTTTTCTGATTTTTTCCTGAAATATTACTGACTTTCATTTTTTAATTTTTTAATATGCAAAGTATTTATCTTATAATGGTTATCCAAATGATAAATTTCTTATGCATTTCTCTAAAATGTTTAATTGAAAGATAGCTGTAATTCAAACCAGTTATTTAGTAGTATGTAAAAATGTCTTATATTTCTTAATCCTTAATGAATCATTTTGTTGTCACGTGAATGATGCTTACCAGCAAAACAGAAGCTTCAGTCTATTTACTTCTGTTTATAAACCAATAATTAATAGCAATAAACAACTCTTTTTATAGTTAATAGTTTAATCATGGAATAGTTATATCTTAGTAATGCATCCTTCTTTAAAGGAGTTGTATTTTTTTAATTAATTTATTTTTAAATTGAAGGATAATTGCTTTACAGAATTTTACTGTTTTCTGTCAAGCCTCAACATGAATCAACCTTAGGTATACATATATCTCCTCCCTTTTGAACCTCCCTCCTATCTCCCTCCCCATCCCACCCCTCTAGGTTGATACAGACCCTTGTTTGAGTTTCCTGAGCCATACAGTAAATTCCTGTTGGCTATCTATTTTACATATGGTCATGTAAGTGTCCATGTTACTCTTTCCATACATCTCACCCTCTCCTCCCCTCTCCCCATGTCCATAAGTCTGTTCTCTATGTTTCTCCATTGTTGCCCTGTAAATAAATTCTTCAGTACGATTTTTCTAGATTTCATATATATGCGTTAGAAAACAATGTTTATGTTTCTTTTTGTAACTTACTTCACTCTGTATAATAGGTTCTAGATTCATCCATCTCAATAGAACTAACTCAAATGCATTTCTTTTTTATAGCTGAGTAATATTCTATTGTGTATATGTACAAAAATTTCTTTATCCATTTACCTGTGGGTGGACATCTAGGTTGCTTCCATGTTCTAGCTATTGTAAATAGTGTTACAGTGAACAATGGAATACATGTGTCCCTTTCAATTTTGATTTCCTCAGGGTATATGCCTAGGAGTGGGATTGCTGGTCATATGGTGGTTTTATTCCTACTTTTTTAAGGTATCTCCATATCATTTACCAGATGGCTGTATCAATTTACATTCCCACTATAGTGCAAGAGCATTTCCTTTACTCCACACCCTCTCCAGCATTTATTGTTTGTAGATTTTTTTGTGATGGCCATTCTGACTGGTGTGAGGTGATATCTCATTGCAGTTTTGATTTACAATTCTCTAATAATGAGTGATGTTGAGCATCTTTTCATGTGTTTGTTAGCTATCTGTATGTCTTCTTTGGAGAAATGTCAGTTTCAGTCTCTTTCCCACTTTCTAATTGGGTTGTTTGTTTTTGTGGTATTGAGTTGTATGAGCTGCTTGTATATTTTGGAAATTAATCCTTTGTCAGTTGTTTCATTTGCTGTTGTTTTCTCCCAGTCTGAGGGTTGTCACCTTGCTTAGAGTTTCCTTTGCTAGGCAAAAGCTTTTAAGTTTAATCAGGTCCCACTTGTTTACTTTTGTTTTTATTTCCATTATTCTAGGAGGTGAGTCATAGAGGATCTTGCTTTGATTTGTGTCATCGAGTGTTTTGCCTATGTTTTCCTCTAAGAGTTCTATAGTTTCTGGTCTTACATTTAGATCTTTAATCCGTTTCGAGTTTATCTTTGTGTATGGTGTTAGGAAGTGTTCTAATTTCATTCTTTTACATGTACCTGTCCAGTTTTCCCAGCACCATTTCTTCAAGAGGCTGTCTTTGCCCCATTGTATATTCTTGCCCCCTTTGTCAAAAATAAGGTACATATAGGTGCATGGGTTTATTTCTGGGCTTTCTATCTTGTTCAGTTGGTCTCTAGTTCTGGTTTTGTGCCAGTGCTATACTGTCTTGATGATTCTAGCTTTGTAGTATAATCTGAAATCAGGAAGGTTATTTCCTCCAGCTCCATTCTTCTTTCTCAAGACAGCTATTCAGGGTCTTCTGTGTTTCCATATGAATTGTGAAATTTTTTTGTTCCAGTTCTGTGAAAAATGCTATTGGTAATTTGATAAGGATCACATTGAATCTTTAGATTGCATTTGGTAGTATAATCATTTTTACAATATTGATTCTTCCTACCCAGGAACATGGAATATCTCTCCATCTGTTTATGTCATCTTTGATTTCTTTCATTAGTGTCTTATAATTTTCTTGTACAGTATTTTTGTCTCCTTAGGTACATTTATTCCTAGATATTTAATTCTTTCTGTTGCAATGATGAATGGGATTGATTCCTTAATTTCTCTTTCTTATTTTTCATTGTTAGCATATAGAAATGTAAGTGATTTCTGTGTATTGCCATGTCTTTGAAAGTTCTTAGTCTCCCTGCAACAAATCTTACAGAGAATAGGTTCAGTCCCAGAAGTGATAGGAAAGCTGCAGTCTGGGAGGGGGCCCCAGCATAGGTGGTGTGCTATCAGAGAAAACACATTGATCTCTTCTTTCTCTTCACTGACCAGACACAGCCTCTTATAGAACCTCCACTCTAACAGATATACTCTCTGAAAGGAAGGGGCTGAATTAAATGATTTTGTGCATCCCTGATCTTTTGCGGTTACTGACATTTCCTTTGTAGATAAATTGTCACTGAATGCTGTCTCCTTTATTCATACTTCACTTTTATTTTCATATTTTTGTTACTTATTTCTGGGGCTTTTTATTCCAAAACCATGTTTGGGGTATGAAATTCTGCTATTTAACATGTGAAATACATTTTGCACTAGTGTTCAGAAAAAGAAAGTGACCCAAGGTTGGCCTCATCCTGGAGGATTGGCACAGTATGGGCTCTGGAGGAATTCAGTGCCAGGGTTCAGTCCAGCTCCTGTCATTTATGAGCTTTGAATTTGAGAATATTCCAGCTTCCTTATCTGCAAATTGTGTTTGAAAAAGTCTATAGTATAGGACCACAGACATGTGTGATGTATGTAAATCACCTGGCATAGTATGAGGCAAACTTTGGTACTTTGAAGGAATGGCAGTTATTATGAAGATGATTTTGACCCCAAATGATGACAAACTTCCATCACATAATTTTATTTCCAGCCTATGTTAGAGAATATGCAACTCCAAACCATAATCAAATCCTCATCAGCCAAAATGCTCTGCCAAGATTTCCCCACCACCCCTTGCCCATAATCTTTGCAGATATCTCTGGTCATAATTCTTTTCAAGGAACAGGACGTTTTTCTAAATTCTTACAGGCATTTAGGCAGAAGGACAAGTTCCTCCTGCATCTTTTGACCTTGATTATTTTCAGTTAGAAATAGTCTACATATCAAAAGAGACATTTTGAGATGGCAAGTTTTACTCCTCGTTACTAACTAGGGATGTAAAAACAGTTATAATAAAGAAGAAAAATTTTAAAAATTATGAATCCTACTTCCCTTTGTATGATATTCACATTTTGAAAGATAACATGTTAACATATAAAAACATTGTGTTAAATAATAACCTATGAAAGAAAAATCTGATGTAGTTTGCATTGTTCTTTGGAAAATCAAGGAATGTTTAAATAAAAGTACATTTTCAGTCACTATTTAGAATTAATGGCAGCAAAAAGAAAACAATGCATTTGTTTTACTTTATTAATTTTTATTTCAGTATGTTGCTTTACAATGGTGTGTTAGCTTCTGTTTCATAGTAAAAGTAATCAGACACACATACACATATATCCCATCACTTTGGATTTCCCTCACATTGAGGACACTACAGAGAATTAAATACAGTTCCCTGTGCTATATAGTATATTCCCAGCAGTCTTCTATTTTATACATAGTATCAATAGTGTGTATGTGTCAATCCCAATATTCCAATTCCTCCCACTTTAACCTTTTCCCCCTTGGTATCCATACATTTGTTCTCTATATATGTGTCTTCATTTTTGCTATACAAATAAGGTGATCTATACCATTTTTCTTGATCCCACATATATACTTTAATATTCAATATTTGTTTTTTTTCTTTCTGACTCCCTTATCTGTATGACACTCTCTTTGTCCATCCACATCTCTACAAATGACCCAATTTTGTTCTTTTTCATGACTGAGTAATATACCACTGGGCTACCCTGGTGGGTCAGTGGTAAAAAATCTGCCTGCCAATGGAGGAGCCATTGGTTCAATCTCTGAGTCAGGAAGGTACCTTGAAGAAGGAAGTGGCAACATACCCCAGTATTCTTACCTGGGAAATCCCATGGACAGAGGATTCTGGCAAGCTACAGTTGTTGGGGTCGCAATAGAGTCAGACACAACTTAGTGACAAAGCAACAAGAGCAATATTTCATCGCAAACATATACCACAGCTTCTTTATCCTTGCATCTGTCCATGGACATCTGCGTTGCCTCCATGTCATAGTTATTGTAAATAGTGCTGCAGTGAAGATTCAGTTCAGTTCAGTTGCTCAATCGTGTCCAACTCTTTGCAGCCCCATGGACTGCAGCATGCTAGGCCTCTCTATCCATCACCAACTCCCAGAGTTTACTCAGAGTCATGTCCATTGAGTCAGTGATGCCATCCAACCATCTCATCCTCTGTCGTCCCCTTCTCCTCCTGCCTTGAATCTTTCTCAGCCTCAGAGTCTTTTCCAATGAGTCAGTTCTTCACATCAGGTGGCCACAGTATTAGAGTTTCAGCTTTAGCGTCAGTCCTTCCAATGACTATTCTGGACTGATTTCTTTTAGGATGAACTGGTTGGATTTCCTTGCAGTCCATGAGAATCAAAAGTCTTCTCCGATACCAGAATTCAAAAGTATCATTTCTTTAGTGCTTAGGTTTCTTTATAGTCCAGCTCTCACATCCATACATGACTACTGGAAAAACCATAGCTTTGACTAGATGGACCTTTGTTAGTAAAGTAATGTCTCTGCATTTTAATATGCTGTCAAGGTTGGCCATAGGATTTCTTCCAGGGAGCAAGCATCTTTTGATTTTGTGGCTGCAGTCACCATCTGCAGTGATTTTGGAGCCTCCAAAAATATAGTCTCCCACTGTTTCCATTGTTACCCCATCTTTTTGCCATGAAGAGATGGGAATGGATGCCATGATCTTAGTTTTTTGAATGATGAATTTTAAGCCAACTTTTTCACTCTCTTCTTTCACTTGTATCAAAAGGCTCTTTAGTTCCTCTTTGCTTTCTGCCATAAGGGTGGTGTCATATACATATCTGAAGTTACTGATACTTCTCCTGGTACTCTTGATTCCAACTTGTGCTTCTACCAGCCCAGAATTCTCATGATGTACTCTGCATATAAGTTAAATAAGCAGGGTGTCGATATACAGCCCTGATATACTCCTTTCCCAATTTGGAACCAGTCTGTTGTTCCATGTACAGTTCTAACAGCTGCTTCTTCACCTGCATACAGATTTCTTAAGAGGCAGGTAGGTGGCCTGGTATTCCCATCTCTTAAAGAATTTCCCACAGTTTGTTGTGATCCACACAGTCAAAGGCTTTGGCATAGTCGATAAAGCAGAAGTGGATATTTTTCTGAAACTCTCTTGCTTTTTTGATGATCCAGTGGATGTTGGCAGTTTGATCTCTGGTTCCTCTGCCTTTTCTCAATCCACCTTGAACATTTGGAAGTTCACTGTTAAAGCCTGGCTTGGAGAATTTTGAGCATTACTTTGTTAGCCTGTGAGATGAGTGCAATTGTTTGGTAGTTCGAGCATTCTTTGGCATTGCCTTTGTTAGGGACTGGAATGAAAACTGACCTTTTCCAGTCCTGTGGCCATTGCTGAATTTTCCAAATTTGCTGGCGTATTGAGTGCAGCACTTTCACAGCATCATCTTTTAGGATTTGAAATAGCTCAACTGGAATTCCATCACCTCCTGTTGCTTTGTTTGTAGTGAAGCTTCTAAGATCCCCTTGACTTCACATTCGAGGATATCTGGTGTGAGTGATCACACCATCATGGTTATCTGTGTCATAAACATCTTTTTTGTATAGTTCTTCTGTGTATCCTTGCCACCTGTTCTCAATATCTTCTGCTTCTCTTAGGTCCATACCATTTCTGTCCTTTATTTTGTCCATCTTTGTATGAAATGTTCCCTTGTTATCTCTAATTTTCTTGAGTAGATCTGAAGTCTTTCCCATTCTATTGTTTCCCATTTTTTATTGCACTTACAATAATGGTCTTTAAAGAATGACATTTATTCCTCTGATAATTATGAACTTAGGCCATAGGATCAACTCTTTGGGTTTTTTTTTTTTTTTTTTTTTTTTTGCTTTCATGAGATGTCAGAAAACATGCAGCACTTTTGGAATGAAGAAAATAGTGCTTAGTTAGTAAAACTGTATAAAATGTTCCCATTTGTAAATATGTCATTTGTATGTAGAAGAATCTCTCCTGGCTGTATGCTACTCAGAGATTCTAGAATTTGAGTTAAGGATGAAGAACTTCCCTCCCAGCTGCTGTTTCATCCATACCACCCCTCCATTTCATTAATTTCATCGCCACCAAAAGTGTAGTCCCCAGGTGCATTTCTCCAAATTATGCTTAAGGTAGGTATTAGAACATTTCTATAACAGAGTGGCCTCTGACCCCAGTGCTGAGAGTGCTGTCACAGTGGCTGTTAGACATCTCAGTTCAAGGAAATACCACCCTTGTTTCTGGCAAACTCCCTGGAGCCAATCAGAGTAAATCCCTAGTTTGTGCACAGCATTCGCATGCACTGAGGCAGGAGCACAGAATCCCTTTTATTCCTACCCCAGGTCGAGATTCTTTTGTTTTACGCACAGTCTCAAAGTAAAAATTAAGGGTAATCTTCCATTCCATCCTTCAGCCTCTCAACTCAAACCCACTACCATCTCAGGGTCAACCCCTACCCCCAATTCACTCAGCCTCATTTAGCCCACCACCCTATCTAACTTGAAATTACATCCTCAAGGGAACCACAGTGTCCCAATGTGCCCAGCTTCCTCGTTTCAAAGCATTTACATTTGACTGCTCTCATCTGGAACCTCCTCTCTTTCTCATCCATTGCTTCAATTTGTCACTTGTTTAGGTCTCAGAGGGTATCTCACTGTCTTCCTGTTATGCCAGCAACTCCAAGACTCTAACGTTCTGTGGACAGTGGCTCAGTCTTCTTTTTTGTTACCATCTGCAGTTCTGCCATGGAGCATCCCAAAGAGTTGATGCTCAATTAATTGTTGGAAATAAGAGTAAAAATGATAAAGAAGTCTACTTTCTTACTATTTAATTTCTCCTGTAATATTGAATAATCTAAGAAAATTTTACAAAATTTTTAATTTTACAAAAGAGAAGTACTAAAAGAACTTGACAAAACCAAAAACTTACCACTATGTACTTTTTCTTTTCTTTTTTACTTGAACCAAGTTGTTTTACTGCAGAGTCTCTTCACATTTGCATGAAAATCATTCTTCCATTACTGTGTTTTCAGGTTCTGGATCACACAAAAATGGAAAAGTTTCTAAATTTGTTTTATAAAATATCAAAACGTTCATTCAAACCTGATAAACAGTGATAAATATGTGATCCATATTGTCAGCAGCAGTAGAACGGTGATTTCCTCACATTTTGCCCTCCCAAAGAAAAAGAATTCAGTGGAGTCCATGAAGCAGTTTTAAGTAGCAGGAGTTTTATGAAGCAGAGCAAAAGTACACTCCTAAGAAAGGATGAGAGCAGGTAGTCTGGATACCAGAGGCGATCCTGCCATGGGGTAGGGTTGGGTGTGTCCTGTGTCATATGACTGACAAGTTGATGGACAACTTTAGGTTATATAATTTTCCTCCTAGGGTGCAGGCAGTTATCCATAAGTACCCAAGCAAAACCCACAGAGTGGGAGGGAAGACAGAAACCACAGTGCTATTTTTTATAAATATGGCACAATGGACCCAGGGTTACATTAGTCACCTTTTAGGTCTCGGTGCACCTGTGCCACCCTGTGCTGGCAGTTTTGTCTTGCTTGGTGCTGACGTGGCTGGAAACCTAGTGGTGGTCCTTGATCAGAACAGGGAGGCTCTCTGGGTGTGCTCTGACCACCAGTGCTCAGTTGGGGAAGAGGAAGACAAACCGTCCCTGACTGCGAACCTGGCTCAAGTATTATATTCCCAGTGGGATTCTGAACAGGGAACAGCCATGGTTCCCATGGAAATGGCTGGGAGTTTGTCATGTGATAGCTTTCTCCCAGCTGAGTGTTGCCTCTGTATATAGTTGTCCTTTCTGTTTGAGAGAGTGTCTGAGCAAGGATGATATAAACGTCCTTCTGGGTTAACTCAAAAGTCATAGATGTCTAAACTTGTCTAGATATTTTCTCAGATCATCTGAGAATTTTCCTGAATCTTGTTTTATCCAACTGAGATCCTGTATGGAGAAGGTAACTCTGATTCTTATCAGAAGTCTGGTGGGCCCTATGACTTCCTGAGGTGGGCAGAGTTAAAGGAGTTCTGGAGCCTCAGGTTAAAGTACAACGCATTGGTGATGGGGGGTGGGGGTGGGGGCTGTGGTGTCCAACGTTGAGTATAGTGAAGAAGAGGACTCCTTCTTTAGCCCAGAAAGAGTTTCTGTGAACAGGGCCCATTGACTGGCTGATGATTAGCCTCATCAGGAGAAGGGGAAGGACTTTCGTAGACAAATTAAGCATTGCCAAGACAGCAGAGTCTACCAGGCAAGTCTTTCAAAGTTCAGACTTTTCCCTAAAGGCAAGGAAGACTTGGACATAAGGGCCCTTGCTTTAATCCTAAGGGCAAGTCTTCAGCAATGGACAGTCAGTTACCCATCTGAAAGTGAAATGATGAATGCTTGTAAGGTCTTGAGGTGTCGCTCAAGTTCCCTCATGGCCTTTTCATGGCTGTGGCATCCCTCACCTGTGATCCTGACAGGCGGAATGTGGTTTAGTTCTTTCCCCAGGGGCCATTGTGGCTTCCCTGAGTCTTCTTTTTAAAGGAATTATTTATGTATTTAATTTTGGTTATGCTGGCTCTTTGTTGCTTCATATAGGTTTTCTCTAGTTTCAAGGAACAGGGACTACCCTTCACTGGGATGCACTGGCTTCTCATTGAAGTGGATTGTCTTCTGCAGAGCCCAGGCTCTAGGCCCCATGGGCTTCACTACTGCAGCAAGAAGTGGTGAAGTAGAAGAGGTGTTAGGAGACTGCTTTTGTTGTTCAGTCTCTAAGTCAAGTCCAACTCATTGGGACCCCATGGACTGTAGCCCTCCAGGATCACTTGTCCATGGGATTCTCTGGGCAGGAATACTGAAGTGGATTGCTATTCCCTTCTCCAGGGTAACTTTCCAACCCAGGGATCAAACCCAGGTCTCCTGCATTTCAGGTAGATTCTTTACCATATGAGCCACCAGGGAAGCCCCTTTTCTGAAGAACAATTTTTCGCTCAATTTCTTTGGTTTTCTTTCCTTGTCCATCCTATCCCTATCCTTACACACACTCAGCCTGAATTTTATAAACACAAAGTAGAGGCATTCATGGCATGCACTGTCTGGATTTGTACACTCAAATGCAAAGATATTTGGAATCTAAGTGCACCAAAACACAGAAGAAAGTGAGGTTAATTCTAGCACTATGAACCAGTTTAACAGCTCATAGTTTAAAAATTTAGATTTGGTGGCATGGAGAGCTCCTCAACTTGAAACCGTTCCCCTAAGGTTGGGACTCATATCCACCTGGCCAGGACTCCAGTCTGGCCAAAATCCAGTATGAGACTTGAACCATGGTCTTTTAATTAAATGACTCACCTGGTATCTGGACTTCCTAAGGATCACGTTCTTTGTGTCTCAGTGCAGATGGAATCCAGAAAGAGGCAAAGTGTTAGGCAAGAAATTGATTTATTAATATAGGACACTTGTAAGACATGCAAGCAGTCAGGTGATGGAGCTCTGCCCTGAGGATTAAGTGGGCTACATTTTATAGTTAAAGGAGAGTGAAGGAGGGGGAGAGACTGCCTTCTTTGAGTAGAGGTCAGGCTTACATCCCTAGCTCCCACTTCGTTTGGAGCAGAAGACTGTCTTACCCTATGAGGTCAAACTTGGATTATCATAGCACTTCTTCAAATCAGTAGAAGGGTGGTGATATCCTTCTACTAAAGGCCTGGGGCATATCTCATGTTTTATTTATGGCTTTATATTTACGCACACCTGCATCCTTCCATAACATTGTGATATATTTCTTGAGTGTTCGTTAATTTACAGTGGTTTCTGAAAGGTTCATACCTTTCTCTATCTCTAGTCCCCTACTAGATTTCTGTAGCTACTTGTCTGTCTGTCTGTGCTCAGGCCCTCATTCTTGTATGACTCTTGGCAACTCCAGGCTCTCTGTCCATAGGATTATCCAGGGAGGAATACTGGTATGGGTAGCCATTTCCTCCTCCAGGGGAATGTTCCTGACACAGTGAGAGTGAATCTTTCTCTCCTGCGTTGCAGGTGGATGCTTTTCCACGAAGTCATCTGGGACAGCTACCTGTATCCTGTGCTCTTCTATCCCTTTCATTCAGAGGCAGGCTCCCCCAGCCAAGAGCAGTTGTGTTTCTTGAATCTCCATGGGGCTCTCCAGCATGGAATATTGTCTGGAATTTAGTGGGCAAGTTTCTTCTGAACAGGGGGAGTGGGAAGTCATGACTAAACTGATGGCAAAAGGTAAAATTTCCCAGCAAGCACTTGAAGGCAGGAGCAGGTCACTTGGCTTGGGGCCTTCCTTCATTCCCTGTTATCATGGAGGATTGGAAGAAGAAGGGCCCAGGGAAATCAGTCATCACATCGTAGCTGACCCACATATAAAATAACTGTCCTCCCTGCCACATCAGTGATTACCTGAAACTCCCCTGGAGAAATAATCAGGTGTCCTCTGGGAACTCCTGGGAGGTCTTACAGCTCCTCTCTCTTTATCTGAGGACATGTGCTCAGAGTAAGGCACACAACTGTCTGAGACCCAACAGAACAAAACAAGGGTCACCTAACTTACCACATCTACCTATGATCTCTCAAGACAAAAAGCTGTGGCTGGCAAAATTGACTCCACAAGAGACTGCCCCACACTTGCCTATGAGTGTCCAGGAGTGTCTGGCAGGGCTGGAGGTGGGCAGTGGCCTGCTGCAGGTTCTGGATCACTGAGTGCAGCAGTGCACACATGGGACATTTTGAAGGAGGTCACAATTATCTTCATTACCTCCACCATAGTTTGGTCTCAGGTCAAACAATAGGGAGGGAACACAGCCCTGCCAATTAGCAGAAAATTGGAATAAAGATTCACTGAGCATGACCCCCCAAATCAGAACAAAACTGAGTTTCCCCCACAATCAGTCCCTCCCATCAGGAAGCTTCCATAAGCCCCTTATACCTATCTGTCAGAGAGAAGACAGAATGAAAACCACAATTACAGAAAACTAATCAAACTTGTCCCATGGACCACAGCCTTGTCTAACTCAATGAAACTATTAGTCATACTGTGAAGGGCAAGACACACGGGTCATGGTGGAGAGTTCTGACAAAATGGAGAAGGGAATGTCAAATCACTTCAATATTCTTGTCTTAAGAGCCCCATGAACAGTATGAAAAGGCAAAACGATATGACACTGAAAGCTGAAATCCCCAGGTCTGTAGGTGACCAATAGGCTACTGGAGAAGACTGGAGAAATACCTCCAGAAAGAACTAAGAGATGGAGCCAAAGCAAAAACAATGCCCAGTTGTGGATATGACTGGAGATGGAAGTCCAGTCCTGTTAAGATCAATACTGCATTGGAACCTGGAATGTTAGGTCCATGAATCAAGGTAAATTCAGTTCAGTTCAGTTCGGTTAACTTGCTCAGTCATGTCTAACTCTTTGTGACCCTATGGACTGCAGCACTCCAGGCCTCCCTGTCTATCACCATCTCCCAGAGTTTACTCAAACTCACGTCCGTGATTTCATCCAACCATCTCATCCTCTGTCATCCCCTTCTCCTCCCACCATCAGTCTTTCCCAGCATCAGGGTCTTTTCAAATGAGTCAGTTCTTCATATCAGGTGGCCAAAGTATTGGAGATTCAGCTTTAGCATCAGTCCTTCCAATGAATATTCAGGACTGATTTCCTTTAGAATGGACTGGTTGGATCTCCTTGCAGTCCAGGGGATTCTCAAGAGTCTTCTCCAACACCACAGTTCAAAAGCATCAATACTTTGGTTTCACTGGTGGCTCAGATGGTATAGCATCTGCCTACAATGTGGGAGACCTGGTTTCCATTCCGGGGTTGTGAAGATCCCTTGGAGAAGGAAATGGCAACCCACTCCAGTATTCTTGCCTGGAAAATCCCATGGACAACAGAGGACCCTGGTAGGCTACAGTTCATGGGGCCCCAAAGAATCATACATGAATGAGAAACTTCACTTTCACTTTCAGCTTGCTTTATAGTCCAACTCTCACATCCATACATGACTACTAGAAAAATAGCTTTGACTAGATGGACCTTTGTTGGCGAAGTAATGTCTCTGCTTTTTAATACACTGTGTAGGTTGGTCTTAACTTTTCTTCCAAGGAGCAAGTATCTTTTAATGTCATGGCTGTATTCACCATCTGCAGTGATTTTGGAGCCACCCAAAATAAACTCTTTCACTGTTTCCACTGTTTCCCCATCTATTTGCCATGAACTGATGGGACCAGTTGCCATGATCTTAGTTGTCTGAATGTTGAATTTTAAGGCAACTTTTTCACTCCCCTTTTTCACTTTCATCAAGAGGCTCTTTAGTTCTTACTCACTTTCTGCCATAAGGCCGTTGTCATCTGCATATCAGAGGTTATTGATATTTCTCCCAGCAGTCTTGATTTCAGCTTGTGCTTCATCAAGCCAGGCGTTTCTCATGATGTACTCTGCATAGAAGTTAAATAAGCAGGGTGACAATATACAGCCTTGACGTACTCCTTTCCCTGTTTGGAATCAGTCCATTGTTCCACGTCCAGTTCTAACCGTTGTTTCCTGACCTGCATACAGATTTCTCAAGAGTCAGTTCAGGTGGTCTGGTATGCCCATCTCTTGAAGAATTTCTCACAGTTTGTCGTGATGTACACTGTCAAAGGCTTTGGCATAGTCAATAAAGCAGAAGTAGATGTTTTTCTGGAACTCTCTTGTTTTTCCAATGATCCATCAGATGTTGGCAACTTGATCTCTGGTTCCTCTGCCCTTTCTAAATCCAGCTTGAACATATGGAAGTTCATGGTTCCCGTACTGTTGAAGCCTGACTTGGAGAATTTTGAGCATTACTAGCATGTGAGATGAATACAACTGTGTAGTAGTTCGAGCATTCTTTGGCATTACCTTTATTTGGGATTGGAATAAAAACTGACCTTCTCCAGTCCTGTGGCCACTGCTATTTTTTTCCAAATTTGCTGGCATATTGAATGCAGTACTTTCACAGCATCATCTTTTAGGATTTGAAATAGCTCAAATGGAATTCTATCAGCTCCACTAGCTTTGTTCGTAGTGATGCTTCCTAAGGCCCACTTTGCATTCCAGGATGTCTGGCTCTAGGTGAGTGATCATACCATCATGATTATTTGGGTCCTTTAGATCTTTTTTGTACAGTTCTTCTGTGTATTCTTGCCACCTCTTTTTAGTATCTTCTGCTTCTGTTAGGTCCATTTTTGTCCTTCATTGTGCCCATCTTTGCATTAAATGTTCCCTTGGAATCTCTAATTTTCTTGAGGGGATCTCTAGTCTTTCTCATTCTATTGTTTTCCTCTATTTCTTTGCACTGATCACTGAGGAAGGCTTTCTTATTTCTCCTTGCTATTCTTTGGAACTCTGCATTCAAATGTGTATATCTTTCCTTTTCTCCTTTGCCTTTCACTTCTCTTCTTTTCACAGCTATTTGTAAGGCCTTCTCAGACAGCTTTTTTGCTTCTTTGCATTTCTTTTTCTTGGGCATGGTGTTGCTCCCTGTCTCCTGGACATTGTCATGAACCTCCATCCATAGTTCTTGAGGCATTCTGTCTATCAGATTTAATCCCTTGAGTCTATTTCTCACTTCCACTGATTAATCGTAAGGGATTTGATTTAGGTCATACCTGAATGGTCTAGTGGTTTTCCCTACTTTCTTTAAAGTAGGGTAAATTGGTTTCAGGGTAAATTGAAAGTGGTCAAACAGGAGATGGCAAGGGTGAACACTGACATTTTAGGAGTCATTGATCTAAAATGGCCTGGAATGGGTGAATTTAATTCAGATGACCATTATACCTACTACTATGGACAAGAATACTTTAGAAGAAATGGAGTAGCCATCATAGTCATCAAGAGTCCAAAATGCAGTACTTGCGTGCAATCTCAAAAATGACAGAATGATCTCCATTCGTTTTCAAGGCAAACCATTCAATATCTCAGTAATCCAAATCCATGCCCCAACCATTAATGCTGAAGAAGCTGAAGCTGAATGGTTCTATGACCTACAAGACCTTCTAGGACTAACACCCCAAAAAGATGTCCTTTTCATCACAGGGGGCTGGAAAGGAAAAGTAGGAAGTGAATAGATACCTGGAGTAACAGGCAAATTTGGTGCTGGATTACAAACTGAAGCAGGGCACAAGCTAACAAACTTTTGCCAAGAGAATATACTAGTCAGAGCAAACACCCTCCAAGAACACAAGAGAAGGCTCTACACAAGGACATCACCAGATGGTCAATACCGAAATCATATTGATTATATTCTTTGCAGCCAAAGATGGAGAAGCTCTATACAAGCAGCAAAAACAAGACCAGGAGCTGACTAGCTCAGATCATGAACTCCTTATTGCAAAATTCAGACCTAAATTGAAGAAAGCATGGAAAACCACTAGACCATTCATCTATGGTCAAAATCAAATCCATTATGATTACACAGTGAAAATGACAAATAGATTCAAGGGATTATATCTGATAGACAGAGTGCCTGAAGAACTATGAATGGAGGTTCATGACATTGTACAGGAGGCAGTGATCAAGATCATCCCCAAGAAAAAGAAATGCAAAAACACAAAATGGTTATCTGAAGAGGCCTTAAAAATATCTGAGAAAAGTGAAAGGCAATGGAGAAAAGGAAAGATATACCCATTTGAATGCAGATTTCCAAAGAATAGCAAGCAGAGATAAGAAAGCCTTCCTCAGTGATCATTGCAAAGAAATAGAGGAAAACAACAGAATGAGAAAGACTAGCGATCTCTTCAAGAAAATTAGAGATACCAAAAGAATATTTTGTGCAAAGATGGGCACAATAAAGTACAGAAATGGTATGGACCTAAGACAAGCAGAAGATGTTAGATGGTGCTGGCAAGAAAACAAAATGAACTACACAAAAAAGATATTCATGACTTGGATGATCATGATGGTGTGATCACTCACCTAAAACCAAATATCCT
>ML661775.1:0-13770 GCA_007570785.1 Antilocapra americana | reverse complement strand
CCCCCCCCCCCCCCGGGAAATCTCCCTGCACCAGCCCCGAGCATCAGCAGCAGGCATTCTTTACCACTGTGCTGTCTCGGAAGCCCAAGCACCAAGGAATGACTATAAACCATTATAATGAAAAAAGACATTTTTCTTTTTTAACCAGTTCTAAATTCACAATAGTACCTTCAAAGTTTTATTCTGTTTGTTTGTTTTGTTTTTTAAATTCTGAGATAGCAATTGTACTTTTATCAATAAGTCTTACCATAATAGTATATAGTCAACCAGGTCCTTTGCCACTTTCTCATTTTCCTCTGTATTAATGTTATACATTTATTATGGCATATAAATAAAATGGACGAATCACTCTTCCTTAACTCAACAAAGTTTTAGGTACTTACTAAGCACCAGGCATGTATTAGGAACTGGACAATGTGTCTACCTTTGAGAACTCTTAAAAATCCGGTGAATTTTTTTAATAGATTTTTATTTTTAAGAAACTCAGTTTTTCTATCTTTCACTAAATTTTGTCAATTAAATGAATAGAAGTTTTATTTAAGAAGTAACATACAGTGAGTTCTACCACTAGCTTAAAATGAAGACTAGAAAGGTGAGACAATCCCTGAAGAAGCCAGTTAATTAATGAGTCACTTAATTAGCAACAGCTTCATTATTTCATTGAAATATTTAGGAAATTCCAAAAATGCCCAAATTTCTTATGTTTCCATGTAAGCATATTGCAAAGGATATTGGAACTTATATTATTTAACATTTTGAATACTATCAATTTGTAAGAATGATACAAATACTCACAAGCAATATCATGAATTTGTGTTACTTATTATATGGCAGGTGCTGTTTCAAACTCCTTACATATACTAATTCATATAATGATCACAATAATTCTAAGATGATTAAATGCCAAATGCTGAGTAAAACTATTGCAGTAAACTATTTGGAAGGCTAGTGATCCATATAACCAGAATAGTTCTTGAAACTTAGAAGATGCTCAATAAATATTTACTAAATAAATAAATACCAAATAAGAGCAAGGGTCATTGTAATCTTAAGATTTTTCTGTTTTAAAGGAATTTTGTCACTTTAATAAATATTCCTAATCATGTATTTGGGAAGGTTGTTTTGTTTTGACCGCTCCTCATCTATCCCAACTCCAGAAAATCATAGGCTCCTTCATGAGTTAACATTCTTCATAGTTCGGTAACGAGAACCCAGCATGCGAGACAGCAAAAGGAACGCAGATGTATAGAATAGATTCGTGGGCTCTGTGGATGAGGGAAAGGGTGGGATGATATGGGGGAATGGCATTGAAACATGTTAATTATCATATGTCTAAGCAATCGCCAGCCCAGGATTGATGCTCGGGGCTGGTGCAACGAGATTTCCCGGGGGGAGGGAGGAGGGAGGGGGGTTCTGGAGGGGGAGCATATGTAAACCCATGGTGATATCATGTCATTGTATGACAAAACTAATAAAAAAAATATTCTTCATAGTAAGGTATATCAAATCCCCACAGACACTGCTAACTTTCTGCCCTGCTCTTGGGTCTGTGATTCTCTGACCGACCCATCATCTCTGGTGTACTTTCTGTATAATCTTATTACTTTCTGTGTTCACTGAATAGCCTTACATTATAGCTTTTGAATGTGTACTATTTACGGATAGTAAGAGTAAACATACAGGTATCCTTACCCCATTTAGAAAATACAGACTTTATATGAAAGTAATACTTTTTGTTATATCTACTCAGTTGCTAAGGTGTAAGAATCATGTCATTGTATGGAGTTGATATTTGTGTACACAGTATCTCAGTGTACTTGGAATTTGTATGTGTAAGCTTGTTCATATACTTGAATCTCCAAATAAAAATGGATGAATATCATTCTAATGTTATGTTGAATGATTTGGGTTACAAGCATTATCATCCCCAGAAGGATATTATTATTTGTGAGACCATTCCCCGAAATCAAGGAGGACACACACACACGTGTGTACACACACACATGCACACACACACACACACACACACACACACACACACACTTTCCCCATGCTTCCCTTCCCCAGAGTCTGTTATAAAGAAGGGCAGTGTGCTTTAAGGCACTCTAAGGTCTCTCTTGCTCCTCTAGACTCCACTTAACTCGCCAGCTCTTCCCTTAACATTCCCCATGTATCCCCTTGAGCCCTAGACAGGCCAGATACTTTCCTGAGGTCTGTGCCTGTTGGGAAGCCCTCTGTGTGTGGAAGGGAGTTGTTTTTCCCAGTAGCTTAGAAACAGGCAAAAGCACAAATAGATCCATTCTGTCCCTTCCTCATGCTGAGCAGAGACACACCAGGTTTGCCAGCAACTCTCTAGGCTTAGGGACGGTACCTTCCTCCTCCTCGTCTATGTGATTTCTCTTTTCTCCATGAAAGCTGACCGACCACTCCTGAACAAGGCTTGGAAAAGTCGTTAGTTCCAGCACTGATACAATAGTGAGTTGAAAAAAAAAAAAAAAAGACTCAGATATTTCCAAAAGGGAGTTTCGGCCAGCTTTTAATTATTCACTATTACGAAAGGAAGCAGAGGGCATATGAAAATCATTTTTATTTAAATCTTTGGAGCTTTCAGCTGATTGATTTTTTAAAAACAGTTTGTCATTTTGAGTCTATAATTAGTAGTATAGCAACAGTGTGTAGTTGGGGCATAAGCTATGTACATATATGAATTTCAAATCAACAAAGATTTCTTTAGCACCTATGTGTATTATGATGCATGAAAAATGTTAGGAATTCAGGGATATTGTGTAATATACATTATCATGTCTACTACTGAAGAACACACTGTAGATGCAAAATGCCTGATTCTCTAAAAATTGCCCTCCTGAAGATATTTCAGTTCAATGCATCAGGCCCAAACTATGCCATGCAAAGTGCAGGGTCCAGGTATATTCTTATTTGAGACAGAGAGAAAACTCTCGTATATGAGAGTACATAGATAAATATGTGTCTGTGAGGAGCAGTAGTTGGAATAAAGGTATGTAAATATGTATGTTTGTTTTTATGTTAAATAAGGACAGGGTCTGGTGAGTGTGACGGTGTTTGCAGTTTTTATAACTCCTTAGAAGATAAAGAAGATTTCACTTCTCTTCGTAGTACCATAACAGGAAAAAGGTAAATTTCCCTTTTCATTGTGTTGACTTTTCACAAAATTCATCATATGGTCACATTTATTCTCAAATTGGGTTCTTGAGATAAACTACAAAGATTATCATGTTCAAATGAGACCTACAGAAATTCAGTCATTATTCTAAATCTCCCTAGATGGGAATAAAAATTATTTCAAAACAGAAGCCATGGTTTTGAAAAGTTATAAAGGGTATATGGGATCGGGGATATGACATATAGATTTTTTCCATTAGAGTCTTCAAAACCAACTCATAGTAGAGACTGAGAGGTGCAGAAGGGTCACTGAATCGCAGATAATTATCTTGCCCTGCTACAAACTTGGGAATTGCAATGCACAGGACCTGAAGCATATTTGTTCCTAAGAGGTTCTGGGGAAAGGGAGATGGACTAGAATCACATCCTTTTAAAGATGATTTGAAGGAGCAAAATTTTGTTTCTCTCCTTGAGAAAATGTCTAGTCATTGAGGATCCAAGACTAGTATGCTGGCCTCTGCCCAACCTGTACCCTTTTCTCATCTCCCTGCAATAATTGTTAGTTTGAACACAAATGATCATCCTGCCACATCTCTCTATCTGTGTCCTACTCTGGAGATTTGGGGCATCCTCAGTTTGGTCTGATCCATCTCCACAGAGCTGGCATGACAACTTCAAATGCCTCCACTTCTGGGAGTGCTTTGACTATACACGTTTCCTCCCTTGCCCCTCACTTCTAGTCTTAGGCATCTATTTCTCCCCAAACAGTAGAGCAATTTCCTTCCCATCACAGCATAACCACCACACTGATAATCCATTACCTTTTGGGAAGACATTTAAATCCTGCCTTGGAAATCAGAGCCTTCTGATCCTCTTCACTGGAAGGCTCAATGAGATAAAGCTCTTCCTATTGACTGTTTTCAGAATGAAGTTAAGCCTTAAATATCGTGCGATTGTTCATAGTTTTCTGACATTGCTCCTCATTAAATGTTCCAGTTTAACTGGAGTTATTCAGGAAGGATGATCACAAACTTCAGGGGGGATAACAGCCAGGTGAGACAAAAAAAAAATTTTTTTTTGAATGATTTAGTCTAGAGAAAGAAAAACAAGGGAACATGAGGCAGGGGTAATAGATTAGTGGGTTTGGGGTGGGGGGTGAGGTTAATAGCTGATAGCTGTTTTCACAGCATGAAAACTATCCTTGGAGAAAGAAATGAGGCTTATTCTTTGAAGTTTCAGAAAACAGAAGCAGAATCCATGAATGTGGCACTGTGTTCCATTGGAGAAGGCCCTGTATCTCCCAATCAGTGCTTTCTTTTTTTAAACTATGGCTGTATTTTAGATACTATTTTCTGTTCCTGGAGAAGATCAGGCAGAAGTTAGGTGAATACTTACAAAATTATCAAGGACTTTTAAATCATCTATGGCTTCCCTGGTGACTAAGTGGTAAAGAATCCACCTGCCAATGCAAAAGACGCTGGCATAATCCCTGGGTCAGGAAGATCCCCTGGAGAAGGAAATGGAAACCCACTTCAGTATTCTTGCCTGGGAAATCCCATGGACAGAGCCTGGTGGGCTACAGTCCATGGGGTCACAAAAGCGTCAGACACGATTTAGTGACTAAACAACATCAAAATCATTTGATCTATCAGGTTCCTTGCAGCAATATGATCCTGTGCTTCTGGAACTCTGTTCTTATGAAATACAGTCTTTTGAAAAGCATTATGATTGTCTACGGCCATACCACCCTGAATGAGCCTGATCGCGTCTGAAAAACATTATGATTGTAAGATTTACATTAACTTTTAGAATTCTGTTCAAAGCAAGCTAAGGTGTAAAATGAAGTGCCTCATTTACGCTTAGATTATTGTTCCATAGAATAAATTAAACTGAACAGAGTTTGTTAGATAATTATTTTTGCCAAGGGCTGAAATGTTATCAATAAACTGCTACTTTGCCTCTTTATAGTTGCTTGACATTCACAAAATTATTTAAGCACTCTGGGATTCACTTTCACTACATGAACAAAAAAGAAGTTGAACTAAAATTCCATTGGTTTTAAAATATTTTAATTCTATGAGCTTAGTCCACATGAATAGTTAAGGGTGGGCTCCAAGGAACAGATCTACTGCTACCAAATGTGTTCAAGTTCCAAGATGCTGGAATCTTCACCTAGCTCTTGGCTCTTATCCTGGCAATTTGATTCTTCACACTCTAAAGTCTTATTTTTCAGACAAGTTTTCTTTAAAACTGTTTTCAGAGGTACAACTTAAAGCTGTGCTCTTGGCACATCTGGCAGTGTGTTAGTGTCTCAAAGGTACAGTTTAACGCTCAGAAGAAAAAATAACTTATTCAACGAGGGAGAATTCATAGACCTTGCCTTATTTATAAGCTCCACTGTCCAACAACTTAGTGAATCCTAGACTAGTGAGCAAGGCCAAGTTTTGTGTTAAGTGTGTGTGCATGCGTGTGCGTGTGTGTGTGAAGACTCCATATTCCAACAGAAGACAGTTTGTTGAATTTGCAGTATTATAAATTGCTCACCTTTTTGGTTAAGAGTGTCTATTTTCCTTTTTGCATGCTTGCCAAGTCACTTCAGCAGTGTCCGACTCTTTGAGGCCCTATAGACTGTAGCCCACCAGGCTCCTACAGTTCATGGGATTCTCCAGACAAGAATACTGGAGTGGATTGCCATGCCCTCTTCCAGGGGATCTTCCTGACCCAGGAATCAAACCTGTGTCTCTTTCATCTCCTTCATTGGCAGGCAGCTTCTTTACCAGTAGCATCACCTGGGAAGCCCATTTTTCTCTCCAAACATGGATAATTAAGAGTTGACTCTTATGCCTTTCTTTGGGATACTAAAGCTGAGACCTAAGTTGGACAAGGGAAATGGATGGGGTGAGCAGTAGTTTTCCCTCTCTTTTATTCCATGAATGTTTCCTCAAGAAAATAAGTAAATAACTTTCTCTATTGCCCCCCGTCTTTATGTAAACAAAAGCTAGGTTGTTGAGATACATAGAGAACAAGAGTGACTGGCTCTCGATAAGAGCAGAAAAGAAGGATCAAGCAGTAAGACACAGAGAAAGACTGGAAAAGGTAAGGCGTTCAGCCTCGAGCAGTTTTTAGAATGATTCTCAACTCAGTCTAGAAGGCCATAGGTTTTGCTGAATGACTGATCGGGAATACAGAAGGGTCACTAATGGTAAAAGGCATCTCGTTACTTCATTTTTTGGATATTACTTGCAAACAAGTTATGAGTTCTTTAATGCCTTTGAAAAGGTCCTACAGTCTCCTCCATCTTTATTATTAACAGTGGTCTCTACCATTAAGATCTTTGTTCGATTTTTGGCAGGCTTTTGAGGAGCTTAGTGGTGAATCTTAAAATGATAACAGCAAACATCTATAGGAACTTAATTAAAACTCTAGAACTCATTAGATGTTCACAAAATGTAATGTAATTTTATTAACACACACCTTAGAAATAAAAGAAATAATATTTTAAAAGTTATGTAATATCTTCTCCTAACTGGAGTAGGGACAAAAGGGGGATTTAAATGTACTTTTTCATACGTCTAAAACATCGCCCTATACAATGAATTGTATCAAGGTAAATATTACCTCTTCTACCTCTTTTAAAATTTGTTTTTTAATTGAAGGAAAATTGCTTTACAGTGTCGTGTTGGCTTCTGCTATACAATATGAATCATCATAATTATACATATAGCCTCTTTCTCCTAAACCTCTCTCCCCTCCCCCTCCCACTCCTCTAGGTCATCACAGAGCGATGAGGTCATCACTCGTCTGTAGCCAGACTGGGATCCCCGTGTTACGTGGCAACCTCTCGCCAGCTATCTGTTTAACTGATGATAGTGTATGCATATCATTGTTACTGTTTTCATTCATCCCACCCTCTCCTTTCCCCACTGGGTCCTCAGATCTATTCTCTACATCTGTATCTCCATTCCTTCCTTGCAAATAGGTTCATCAATACCATTTTTTATAGGTTCCATATATATATCTATTAATATATGACATGCGCTTGTCTCTTTCTGACTTACTTCACTCTGTATAACAGACTTTAGGTTCATCTACCTCACTACCGTTGACTCAAATTCATTCCTTTTTATGATTGAGCAATATTCCATTGTATGTATGCATGTACCACATCTTTATTCATTCATCTGTAGATGGACATTTAGGTTGTTTTCATGTCCTGGCTACCTTAAATAGTGATGCAGTGAACACTGGGGTACATGTATCTTTTAGAATTGCGGTTTTCTCAGGGTATATGCATAGTAGTGGCATTGCTGGGTCATACGGTAGATTTATTTCTAGTTTTTTAAGGAATCTCCCTACTGTTCTCCATGATGGCTATGTCAGTTTATAGCCCCATCAGTAGTGCAGGAATGTTCCCTTTATCCACGTCACCTTTTAAACTATCAATTCAATTTTGTTCTCTGAGAAGACAGTGCATATTCATATTGAATTTGCTTGAATCCTATGTATTTGATCAAACATCATTTCACTCAAGCTTTACAGCACAGTTAAATAGGTCAAGAAATAAGAGGCATCTACCTGTTTTACAGATAACAACTTACACAATTATATATGGAAAATGAGCAAATGAGCCCTCCACTTTCTTTCCATATTCAATAGATGAAAGTGTGTTGCTTAAAGGTTGGTATAAAGGCCATCATCCTATGTCTAACATCCTCCCAATACATCTAAGTGATGTATTGGGAAAGGATAAAGCTGAGAGTTAGGAGGTTCAGACTCCACTTCTTTGTGACTTTGGATGCATTCTCAGATTAATTTGAAAAAAAAAAAAGCATAAACTCCTGAAAGTACATTTTGGCTGAAAAGTTTTGATTCTCTAATCATAATTTGAAAGAAAGTAAAGATATAAAGGCCAGAGAGCTTCTACTGTGATGAGTTTCCAGGCAGTGGGCTCCACAGTCGAAAACTGTAGGCTGGTGCTTGGGATTTGGAAGGAACTGATTTTGTCTGTGTCCACAGCCAGTTATGATTACCAAGGTTCTGGAAGCAGATAACCATACAGTGACAACACATTTTGTTCTTCTGGGATTTCCAACACGGCCAGCCTTCCAGCTACTCCTCTTCTTTGTTTTCCTGGCAATTTACCTTCTGACACTTGTAGAAAACTTTCTAATCATCCTCGTCATTCATAGTGATGGACAGTTGCGGAAGCCCATGTACTTCTTTCTGAGCAACCTCTCTTTCCTGGAGATGTGGTATGTCACAGTCATCAGCCCCAAGATGCAGATAGACTTCCTCAGCCATGACAAGACAATTTCCTTCAATGGTTGCATGACTCAGCTTTACTTCTTTGTGACCTTTGTCTGCACTGAGTACATCCTCCTTGCTGCAATGGCCTTCGACCGCTATGTAGCCATTTGTAACCCACTACGGTACCCACTCATCATGACCAACCAGCTTTGTGGTACACTGGCTGCTGGATGCTGGTGCTGTGGACTCATGACTGCCATGATTAAGGTAGTTTTCATAGCCCAACTTCACTACTGTGGCATACCTCATATCAATCACTACTTTTGTGATATTTCCCCACTCCTCAATGTTTCCTGTGAGGACCCCTCACAAGCTGAACTAGTGGACTTCTTCTTAGCCCTCGTGGTCATTGCTGTTCCCCTTTGTGTAGTGGTGGCATCTTATGCCACCATTCTCACCACCGTTCTCAGGATCCCTTCTTCTCAGGGACGCCAAAAGGCATTTTCCACTTGTGCCTCTCACCTTGCTGTTGTAATTCTCTTCTATTCCACGACGCTTTTCACTTATGCCCGCCCTAAGCTTATGTATGCCTATAATTCCAACAAAATGGTGTCTGTGCTCTACACCGTCATTGTCCCACTTCTCAACCCTATCATTTACTGTCTGAGAAACCGTGAAGTTAAGGCAGCCCTCAGGAAGACCATACTTTGCAAAGGCAATGAACCCAGGCAAGATGGGACTGTGAATAATTAATGTCTCGAATCCCTTCATGCATGAATCAGGAGATGATTCCCACATAGTTCTTCCCACATTCCTGCTGTTGGTTAATTATCAACCTCTAGTACCTTAATACTGATCTCCTTTGTGAGTGTGTGTGTGTGTGTGTGTGTGCGCGCACACGTGTGCACAAACATGGCTAGAGGGATAGCCCCAAGAAATAGCCTCTCCTTCTAGATGAGCAGAGAAGTTTTAAATACTTTCCCAAAATTATGAAGACAGATCTTTCCCTCCCACTAAAATATTAACTGAAAGGAGAGATTTTTGTTTAATATATTAATGTGTCATCTGTACATTCAGCTGTGTTCAACATATAGTAGGTGCTTCATAGACAATTGTTGAAAGAATAATTGAATATATACATGTTTGAAATCAGAGAGAAGATGGGAATTGTGAATACATTTTTAATTTATGGGCCTTCCAGTTCCTCCTTCATCCCAATAGACACAATTGTGTCTATTCTATTTTGTCATTTTCACTTATCTTTGTTTTCTTTCCTTATAAATCCCACTCTTTTTAGTCCCTCTTTCCTTTTGTATATTTGTAGATTGCTTTCTTCTCTTCTCTGTCTTTCTCTATGTCCCTCTGTCTCTCTCCCTCCTCACTTTCTCTCACCCTCTATTTTTCCAAAGAAAACATTGGCATGTGTTCATCCAAGTTACCATTTCATCTTAATTGACTCATTTATAGATTAAAAAAATGTTCAAAGCCAATGAGTTGCTTTGTGAAAACCCAAGTGAAAATTTAGAAGTATCATTAGGTTTTCAAGATTTTAAACATTAAAAGAACAGCTTTTTCTGTATGTCCTTAAGCATAGATTTTATGGTCAATTACTTTTCACTTCTATTACAATTAGTTTTTCAAATTCAGTTTTGTAAGTTATGATTCCATTAATAAATTTCACCTTTTTTCAAGTGTGTTGTTCAATGAATTTTAGAAAAGTATATAGTTGTGAAACAACAATAGTTACCATATAAAACATTTATACCATCTTGAAAAGTTTCCTTATGTCTTTTTAAATTTAGTTTCTTATCCATACCCTAGACCCAGCAACTGGCAGCTGACATGGTTTTTATCACTTTAGCTTTGCCTTTTCTAGGAATTCGTTTAAATGAAATTGTATAACAGGTAGTCTTTTGAGTCAGGCTACTTTTACTTATCATATTGCCTTTATGATTTTTCTATGTAATTGTATACATATAATACAAATATTACACTTAAATATTTTATATATGTATATAATTATAATATATCCATTTTATGAACTATCATAATTATATAATTATTTAATAATTATAACTATATATTTTATATATATATGTTTTATGGAGTTGCTGAGTGATATTTCATTGTATGGATATAACACAGTTTGTTATATGAACACTCAACAAGCTGATGGACATTCAGTCTATTTCTAGTTTATGGATTTTATTAATAATTCTTCTATGAATATTTAAGATTAAGATAAGGGTTTTTTAAATTAATATAAAACTTTAATTTCTCTTCAGGATATGAGGGTTGTTATGGCATCGTTGAGCTTGCCAGGTGATGGTAGTGGTAAAGAAACTGCCTGCTATTACAGGATGTGTAAGAGATGCAGGTTTGATCCCTGATTCGCGAAGATCCCCTGGAAGAGGAAACTGCAACCCACTCCGGTATTCTTGCCTGGAGAATCCCATGGACAGAAGAGCCTGGCAGGCTATAGTGCGTAGGGCCACACAGAGTTGGACACAATTGAAGCAACTTGTCATGCACGCACACATGGAACTGTAACCGAGTGGTATGATCTTTTTGGTTAAGTTAGTGGAAAAGTTGTCAAATTTTCTAAAGTAGCTGAATTGTTTTACCTTCCTTTAAGCAATTTATGAGGCCTTCTCTTGATTTATGACCTTGTCAATTGTTAGCAATGTTAAACTTCTGATGTGGTGATTTTTGGTATCTCATTGGTTTTATCTTGCATTGCCCTAATGGTGAGCATTTTTTTCATTTACTTTCTTGAAATTTATAAAACTTCTTTGTGGAAGTGTGTATTGCTGTTTCTGTTCACGAAGCCAGTTGTCTTCAGTTCACACTGTTTATACTGTTCACTGAACCAGGGTAGGCAAGGAGAAAGCCAAGATGCTGGAAAGAGACTCAAGGAGACATAGGAGCTACAGACACATTCATTCTCTTCTGGCCGGCACAGCAGCAACGACGAAGTCTCTCTCCTGGCTGATGCAGCAACCACAGCAGAACCACAACAGTTCCCTAACATAACCTCATATAACGTAACGTTGCGTCACTCCAGTGTAGCCGCAGTACAGCAGCAGCAGGGGCTTTCATGGCGAAGCTGTAGCCTGTGACCGAATGAGTACTCCAGCATGCACAGTGCTACAAGTGATCTTAGTTGTTACACACTCGTGCAAAACATGGGGCGAGAGAGTCTGAACATGCCTTTGTGGCTAATTTCTTCTCTCCCTCAGAGTGTCTAGTCAAATATGTTATCCAATTTTTAATTAGAGTTTTTATCTTATTACTAGAACTTCCCTGAGGACTCAAGACAGTAAAGAATTTGCCTGCAATGCTGGAGACCAGTGTTTAATCCCTGGGTCAGAAAGATCTAAACTTTAAGAATTCTTCTCATCAGTTCAGTTCAGTCTCTCAGTTGTGTCCTACTCTTTGCGACCCCGTGAACTGCAGCACGCCAGGCCTCCCTGTCCATCACCAACTCCCGGAGTCTACCCAAACCCATGTCCATCGAGTTGGTGATGCCATCCAGCCATCTCATCCTCTGTTGTCCCCTTCTCCTCCTGCCCCTAATCCTTCCCAGCATCAGGGTCTTTTTCAATGAGTCAACTCTTTACATGAGGTGGCCAAAGTACTGGAGTTTCAGCTTCAACATCAGTCCTTCCAATGAACACCCACGACTGATCTCCTTTAGGATGGACTGGTTGGATCTCCTTGCAGTCCAAGGGACTCTCAAGAGTCTTCTCCAACACCATAGTTTAAAAGCATCAATTCTTCGGCGCTCAGCCTTTTTCACTGTCCAACTCTCACATCCATACATGACCACTGGGAAAACCGTAGCCTTGACTAGACAGACCTTTGTTGGCAAAGTAATGTCTCTGCTTTTCAATATGCTATCCAGGTTGCCCATAACTTTCCTTCCAAGGAGTAAGCATCTTTTGATTTCGTGGCTGCAATCACCTTCTACATTACTCTGATGCAATTATTTGTCAGATATGTTTTGCTAATATGTTCTTGCACTTGGCGGCTTGCCTTTTATTTTCTTAAAAGTGTCTTTCAGTTAGCAGCTTATATTCTCAGTTTTGAAGTATAGAATTTAATTAGGTGTGAGCCACTCAGTTCCTGTGAGGAGCTGTTCTGGCATGTAGGTAGGCAACTCTCCTTGTATGCGCGTGGGGTGGAGAGAGAGAACACAGCCACACTTGACCTTAATTTTCTGCACAATGGTCCTATCTCCAAATACAGTCACACTGCAGGTTGAAGCTACAACATACAAATTTTGAGGGGACATGAACTTTCAGTCCATAAGACGGAGTGTGTATAATTGACATTATTTTCCCCTTAAATATTTAGTAATTTTTGCCAATGAACTAATCTGGATCTGTTTCTATTGAATAATGTATCTCCTGCTTATGAATTATATTCTATCTGCATCTGTGAATGTCTGGTATCTTTTTACTAGATATCAGAAATAATTAATGTCAGAAATTATATTTTATTGTTTTACTACCAAATTTCATTTTATTATTTTAAGTGTGATTATATATTGTTATGGGGCATTGGTGGTTCAGTGGTAGAATTCTCACCTCCGGGAGACCGGGCTTTGATTCTCAGCCAGTGAATCATGCTCATGTTTGTTTTGGGCTTCCCTGGTGGCTCAGATGGTAAAGAATCTGCCTGTGATACAGGAGACCTGGGTTGGGAAGATCCCCTGAAGGAGGAACTGGAAACTCACTCCAGTATTCTTGACTGGAAAATCCCATGGACAGAGGAGCCTGGTGGGCCACAGTCCAAGGGGCTGCAAACAGTAGGACATGACTGAGCAACTAACACATACATATATATTGTTCTGGTCCAATGTTGTTTTATTTTAAATCAGTTAAATAATCGTAAGCCTTCACTTAAGCTTTTTAAGTTGTGTCAAAACAGCCTTCAGGCTAGTATTGATGTATTCCAACTACTAGGCAAATATTCTTAGGATTCTACCTTGTGCTGTGTAGTCTACAAAGTCTACTTGACTGCTTGGAATACAAAGTCTTATTCTGAGAGCTCTAGGAATAGTGTGGTTTACTGCTTACAGTAGTTTTTTCCCCTTCTTCTATAAGTGGTAGTTTCTTCTCATAGATGTGTGTGTCAGTACTGTGCCAAAGGCTTGATGCGAAAGACTTTTCTAGATATGTAGATTTCTCTCTGTGTGCTAGCTCCTTTCTAGTTCTCTGTTTTGTAAAAAGCCCCTTCATCCTCTCTGAACTCCAATCTCTGTTTTAATTCAGTTAGACTCCCTGGCACTTTTTGGATTTCCCCTCTGCCAAAAACTGGGGTAACTAAACTTCTAACTTCAGTAGTTAAACATTTTAAAACAAAAATTTTTCTCAGAGG
>ML661774.1:0-17267 GCA_007570785.1 Antilocapra americana | reverse complement strand
TCTAGTAGCCACTCCCTAACTTGAGCCCACAAAGCTCAGGATGTGAGAAACACAGGATACTGGCCCCAAGATAACAGATGCCTATGAAAGGAATGATTTCATCTTCACATATGTAGAAATGTGCTAAATTCCTTAACTTGGGATATCTGGTTTTCTTTAACAATGGTCTTTTGTTGTTCAGACCACCTGCCATTTTTTGCAAAACTTCTATATAACCTGCCTCTTTCCCTGCCCACCTTGTCAATGGCAGTTTTCCTGGGTTTACTAGAGATGCTGTCTCCTGGGCCTGAAATCCTAAAATTTCCCACCAAATAAAACTAACTCTCAACTTTTAGGTTGTGACTCTTTTTTTAAGTAGATACTTGGTGGTGATAGACAAAGAGACCACAGCAGATTCCTCTCCTCTGCCTGAACTCTACAAGGGTCTGGAGACTTGGTATAATACCAGCAGAAGCCCCTTGTGCCCCTCAGCCTCCTTGGGGTGTGCAGCCGAATAGGAGTGAGCCTCCTTTGGTTCTCAGATGGCCTGGATTGGTTGATGACCCTGGCGGTGAGGAAAAGGTAATGCTTGAAACTTGGTTTCAGGAAGAGGAGCCTGGCTTGTACTTAGACACTAGGCAGAATACTCTTGGTGTTAATGAAATAACAAGTGCTATTGAGAAAGTGCAGAAATTGAAACACTCATACGTGTAAAATGTCACTACCAGCTTGGAAAATAGTTTGGGGATTCTTTAATGTTAAAGTTGCCACATGACCCAAGAATTCCACTGCTAGATATATACCCAAAGGAAATATTAATAAAAATATATTCAACAGACAGCATCTCAAGAAACCCTGAGAGAACCATTCCATTTCTCACCCCTGAACCCCTACCTCAAAGGGAAATACAATGAAACTGTCTAAGGAAGTGCTGTATTTTTTGCTTTGTTTGTCCTCACCCTCATGTTTGCAGTATCAATCGAACAATGACCAGCAGTTCTCAATATATTTCTGTGGACCAATTGTAAAAAGTACCTGATTTGTTTCAGGTGCTTTACTTTATACTGATAGAGTGGATGAATTGTTTTCTATGTGGCATCCCCCCCTTTTCATTTAGCATCTTATTGTAATAATTATGTTATTACATATGTTTAAAAGTTTCATAGGCCATTTTAACCTCATTTGGGTTTCCCTCATGGCTCAAATGGTGAAGAATTAGCCTGCGATGCAGGAGACCTAGGTGTAATCCCTGGGTTGGGAAGTTCTTCTGCATATAGTTTTTCTATGTATTCTTGCCACCTCTTCTTAATATCTTCTGCTTCTGTTGGCTGCATACCATTTCTGCCCTTTATTATGCCCATATATGCATGAAATGTTCCCTTGGTATCACTGATTTTCTTGAAGAGACCTCTAGTTTTTCCCATTCTGTTGTTTTCCTCTATTTCTTTGCACTGGTCGCTGAGGAAGGCTTTCTTATCTCTTATTACTACTCTTTGGAACTCTGCATTGAAACGGTTATATCTTTCCTTTTCTCCTTTGCCTTTAGCTTCTCTTCTCTTCTCAGCTGTTTGTAAAGCCTCCTCAGACAACCATCTTGCCTTTTTGCATTTCTTTTTCTTGGGGATGATCTTGATCATTGCCTCCGGTACCTCTGGCCATAGTTCTTCACGCACTCTGACTATCAGACCTAATCCCTTGATTCCATGTGTCACTTCCACTGTATATTCCTAAGGGATTTGATTTAGATCATACCTGAATATTCTAATGGTTTTCCCTACTGTTTTCAATTTAACTTGGAATTTTGCAATGAAGTGCTCATGGTCTGAGCCACAGGCAGCTCTTGGTCTTGTTTTTGCTGACCGTTTAGAGCTTTTCCATCTGTGGCTGGAAAGAATGGAATCAATCTGATTTCGTTATGGACCAACTGGTGATGTCCATTTGTAGATTCTTCTCTTGTGCTGTTGGAAGAGGGTGTTTGCTATGACCCGTGCGTTCACTTGGCAAAACCCTGTTAGCCTTTGCCCTGCTTCACTTTCTACTCCAAGTCCAAAGTTGCCTGCTACTTCAGGTATCACTCAACTTCCTACTTTTGAATTCCAGTCCCCTATGGTGAAAAAGACATCTTTTGGGGGTGTTAGTTCAAAAGGACTCTTAGGTTTCCATAGAATCATTCAGCTTCTTCAGAATCCCTGGTAGGGGCATAGACTTGGGTTACTGTGATATTGAATGGTTTGCCTTGGAAACAAACAGAGATCATTCTGTCGTTTTTGAGACTGCATCTAAGAACTGCATTTCAGCCTCTTTTGTTGACTATGAGGGCTACTCCATTTCTTCGAAGGGATTCTTGCCCACAGTAGTAGATATAATGGTCATCTGAATTAAATTTGCCCGTTCCAGTCCATTTTAGTTCATTGATTCCTAAGATGTTGTTGTTCACTCTTGCCATCTCCTGTTTGACCACTTTCAATTTGCCTTGATTCATGGACCTAACATTCCTGGTTCCTATGCAACACTGTTCTTACAGCATCAGACTTGACTTCCATCAGCAGTCACACCCAGAACTGGGCATTGTTTTTGCTTTGGCTCCGTCTCTTCATTCTTTCCTGTGTGATTTCTCCATTCTTCTCTAGTAGCATATTGGGCACCTACCGACCTGCGGAGTTCATCTTTCAGTGTCATACCTTTGCCTTTTTATACTGTTTATGGGGTTCTCAAGGCAGGAATACTGAAGTGTGTACCAGTACCTTCTCCAGTGGACCACATTTGGTCAGAACTCTCCACCATATCCTGTCCATCTTGATGGCCCTACATGGCACGGCTCATAATTTCACCGAGTTTGACAAGGCTATGGTCCATGTGATCAGCTTGATCAGAAGTGCTTAGGAGTCTGCAACTCAGAAGCATGATTACCTAAAACTCAGAGACACGCCCATGGATGCCAGTTGACTCCTAGAGTGACCTCACCAAAGCAGCCACTGACTGGGGATGTGTCTCCAGCCTGTTGACTGGGCAGCGAACACTCCTCGAGACTGAGTTCCACTGGTCCTCCAGTGCCCAGGCCCAAGACCCCCACTGCGAGCTCTTGCCCATCCACCTCAGCACCTGACTCAGTGAGCCCTGGTCTGATCTGGGCTCTCTGTCCCTGTACCCCATGAGAGCCTGAGCCTGCATTTTCCACGTGGGCGCCCCCCAGTGGTCTAGGATTCCTTGCCTCCAAAGACCCAAAACCAATTACGGATGATATTAGTGAAACTCAGTAAGTTTTAGTTCTTGTCAGGATCCCTTGTGCCTAGTTAGCTGAACACATTTGTAAAACGCTGTGGAGACAACTTCACTGGACAGATCAGAATAGTGCTTCAGAGATTTAAAAATGGCCGAGAATTGTAGCTGTTGTTGGTGATGTAGAAGGATCAGCTGTCAGCCTATCTGCTGCCTGTGCTCAGCTGCAGTTTTAAACTGTTTCCTGTGTTATCAAATTAACTCCCGTGCTCAGATGAAGACCAAATAGAACAGGATGCTTATTGGGAAAAATACAGGTAAGCAATCCCTTGTTTGATGCACACCCATGAAGACCCACCTCCCTAAATGTTCTTTAGGGATCTCTTCCCGATATTCTTTGGCACATTGCCCAATGATGGGCTTGCACTGCTGTGTCCTGACTAATCATCCTGTGAAAGACAGGGCTTTCAACTTCTCAGGTGCATTATGGTGCCTGGGTTCTCTCTGAGATCCAAGAGAGGATGATGGCCCGTACTCAGGACACCTTCAGAGCATGTCAGCGGAAACAGGGTCTCTCAGAGGAGAGGCCACCTGTGGTAACAGGAAAATCTCGGGTCAGCCTTTTGCAGAGCAGCTCCAAGGGAGTCATGGCACAGTGAAGATCACACCCAGCAGCGTGCCCGGGATTGTGGTTTAAGGAACCGGGTGGATGGCAGTGCCCATCCATGAGACAGGGAACGTTGGCCTGGGGCTGCTACCAGGCCTGCATGTCTTATGGGACATCTGAGAGCAGGTGGCCCATGTGTCTCGGCCTGTAGGGAATCTGGGGCCCAGTTGACATGTCCTAGGTCGACTTGGTGATAGGAAAGGCCATCAGCATAGAGGGGGATACTGATGAAAACAAGTCAGATGGGTAAAGAAGTCAGATGGGGGTGACGTGGTCACCCAAGGATCATGTATGGAGTGGAAGAGCACAGGACAGAGGATGGAAACCAGAGGAAAACAAAGCCCAAGATGGAGGAGGGGATCAAAGTAAATGGACAGACAAGGAGACTTAGAAGTAATGGACTGAGAGGTAGTGGGAAAGCCAGGGTGGGCTGCTGTCACAGACTCTGACCAAGGAACGTGTTTTTGAAAACAATATGTCTGTGGCCAATACAGCACTGGGTACTATGGTTTGGCCCACGGAGCTCTTGGGAGACGTTAGCAAGGGGATGTTCTGTGGACGGGCACATGGAGGAGGAATGGAGAGGTAACCAGACAAGGATGCTCCCCATGTCTATACTTTGAAGAAGCATGTCTTGAAAGGAATCAAAAATGCGAGGTACTGGAAGCAGTGGGCTGTGTGCTCGCAGAGTGTGCTCTGCTCTCCTGGCTCCAGCTGGTGATGCTGACCAGCACCACCCACAGGTGGGGGTGGTGAAACTTGCACTTTTGTCTCCGTGCTCTTGCTGTGGACCCGGTCCTCCCGGGCTGACTGAGCCTCAGCCACCGTGCTGGCAGCTGCAGACCTCTCTGAATCTGGGTCTCATCATCCAGCCCATCCCTGGGCATGGATGTCTACTCCTCAGCCTCAGCTGCAAGGTCTTCTAGCCCATTGCCTGCTTAGGCTTAGTCTGGACTCAGTCCCGTTCCACATTTCTGCCTCAGGTGATGCAGAGCCCACCCTTGGATCTCCCCTGCACCACAGCAGGATCCAAGATCTTCTCCAGAAAGCTGAATTCCTAAACTGCTAACAGGGTTCTGCCTGAAGACTCTATATTGGTCTGTACGGTTCGTGGTCATTAGGATGGAGGAAGGTCACTACTGTGTAGTGCAGTACAAGAGGTAGGTGAGAGTGAAAATGAACAGCGATCTACTCTGGCCACGGATTTAAGATAGAACACTTTTGTAAAGTTGTAGTTTTCTCCTCGGTGCTCAGGTGCTCAGGCACAGGCAGGGAGTGGGTAGGCAGGAGGGTGCAAGGAACACAAGAGGTGTGTTTGTGGGGGAGAGGTGTGTTTGCGGGGGACAGCTTCCAGCCCTGGCTCAGCCGATCAAGGAGGGGCCTGGCAGATGGTGTGAAAGGACGCCAAGTAGGTGAGCTGGAGGTCTCCAGGAGGTTGTGGTATCAGTGCCCTGGCACTAGAGCGAGGAAGCTGGAGGACAGGACGTCATGTTGAGGGTGATTACGGGGACAAATGCTAGAAACAGGACACCATGAGCGGCGCGGTCTTTCCTGATGCCCTGGGCGGGGCCGTGGGCAGAGGGATGCTCAGGTGGGAGGAGCGGAGCATTGCTGAGGACTGAGAGTGAAGGCCGGAGAATGGACAGGGCCCTTGTACCGGTCCTGCTCGTGGGGGGCTTCGGCAGTGGGCCACAGGACCCAAATGTCACCGGTCGGGTTCCTCGGTTGAGAGATCCAAACGGTCTCAGAAAAAACTCTCAGCCTGCCCAGGACCAGGAGACTGGCAGGGGCCTCACTCGGTTGCGGCCCACAGGCCCAGAGCCAGCCAATCGGAGTTCAGCCCCGCCCCCCACGTTTCGGATGCTGCAAGACTCCTGACTTTCGGCCTATGTTGCTATGGTTCCCCGGACGCTGTCCAGGGATGCTTTGGCTGGACCCCTGAGAGATACCCTTGCTGCCTCTGGTCCTTACGGGCATCCCGCTTATCTTTCGCATGCACTCTGTCCAGTCCTCTGCGCGCAAACCATTAGTTTTCTTCTGGGCGTAAGGCGTTCTGGTTTCTGCGGCCTGCACGGGGCAGTGTGGCGCCACAGTGTATCCGGCCGGTTTTTCCTCTCCCTTTCCCGCTTTAAAAAAAAATGACAGGAAGCTTTGCGACAAAAGAAGCGGATCATTGAACCCCCCCCAATCCGCCGCTCCAGTGGCGCCGGTTAGCTGATTCACACTGCATCTGATCCCCTCAAAGGACCCCTTGTAAGCACCTTCACTGGACCCATTGACACCTAAAATTATAATGAAATGATATAAGCTGATACACTGAATAATAGTGGACAGAGTGATCACTCTTGTCTTGCTTCCTATCGTTGAGGCTTTCCTGTATGTTTCAAGACAATTTTATTATGACAGTGAGTTTTGACTTGAAACTCATTAGGTGAAGTGGAAGTGAAAGTGGCTCAGTCGAGTCCAATTCTTTACAGACTCCTTGGACTGTAGCCTGCCAGCCTCCTCTGCCCATGGGATTCTCCAGGCAAGAATAGTGGAGTGGGCTGCCACTTCCTTCTCCAGAGGATCTTCCCAACCCAGCGATTGAATCTGGCTATCCTGCACTGCAGGCTGACTCCTTACCATCTGAGCCACCTACAGTAGTAACATGACAGGGACAAGTGCCAAACTAATACCCTGCTGGGTAATTGATGCTGGACACCACCCAGGAAGCAGATGCTATTACTGCCCTCATTTTATGCCTTTGGGACCTGTGGCACACAGAGGAAGAGTCAGCTCTCCAGGTTCTCAGGGTTCCTCAGAGAGTCCCTATGTTCTGGACTCAAGTCTGTCAGACTGTAGTTTGCACACTGCTTTGCAGGATACATTCCCCTCCACAGAAGAGTGAAAGAAAATGCTCACTGAGATTGAGGTTAAAACAGCCTGCAATGCTGTGAAAGATTGACTGCAGGAGGAAAAGGGGATGACAAAGGACAACATGGTTGCATGGCATCACTGAGTCAATGGACACGCATTTGACCAAGCTCCAGGAGATGGTGAAGGACAGGGAAGGCCCCTGACGAGTGGCATTCAGTCCATGGGGTTTGAAAGAGTCGGACATGATCGACGGACTGAAAAACAACAATAACATATTTATTACAATATGATACTAAATGAAAGGGGACGGAGAGGGAAACTACATAAAAAACGACTCATCCACTCTATCAGGATTATGACATGATAACACATTTATAGTGCAGAGCATCTGGAAGTAATCAGCTGTTATGGACTGCAAGTTGCTCAGCTCACTGCAAGGGGAGTCAGGAAGGGACTTTAATCCAGAGTCTACCGACAGAGAAGAGGGCAGGGGAGTGACTCAAAATAACCATGTTGTTGGGGCCAGGTTGGACAGGACCCGGACATCACGGATCAGGTCCCCCAGAGGAGAGTTCCAGACAGTTTCGGGGAGAAATCTCCCAGCGGACACAGGCTGGGAGACTTGCACTGACCTCACCACTCCCCGGGGCAGGCCCAGAACCAGCCTTCAGCAAGTCTGGATCTTCCTGGACGCCCTGACTTCTTGCCCTCCTCGCTGTGGTTTTGTGGGCGGTTGGAGCAGAAGTGGGCGCGGTCCCTACGAGAGGTTCCCTTTTTTTCTCTGGCCCTAGGGGCATCCCCCATAATTTCCCATCTACCAGGACATGTCCCCGGCCTGAAAACCAAGCAGGAAAGATTGATCTACCTCTGGCATTGCTGACGTTTTGGTTTCTGTGGTCTGCAGGGGGCAGTGTTGCTCCGAGGAACGGTTTTTGCTTTCTCCCCCGCCCTTTTGGGTTGAAAAAATGCCTTAAAGCTTTTTGTGGTAATAAGAGATCGATGGCATTGCCATTTGTCTTGCCAATTTCATTCCTAGTTTCTTGAGGAATCTCCATACCATTCTCCGTAGCAGATATACCAATTTACATTTCCACCAACAGTGCAAGAGGATCCTCTTTTTTCCACATCCTCTTAGGAATTTAAGGTTTGTAGATTTGTTGATGGTGGCCATTCTGAATAGATGATACCTCCTTGAACTTTTGAATTGTATTTCACTAATAAAGAGCAATATTGCACATCTTTACCTGTATTTGTTGACCATGTGTATGTCTTCCTTGCAAAAATGTCTGTTTTAGGTCTTCTGCCCATTTCTCAATTGGGTTGTTTATATTTCTGATATTGAGCTGCATGAAATGTATGTATATTTTTGAGATTAATTCTTTTTTAGTTGCGTCATTTGCAATTGTTTTCTGCAATTCTCAGGATTGTCTTTTCACGTTTTTTATAGTTTCCTCTGCTGTGTAACAGACACCACTAAGTGTCTGAACTGAACCGGACTTGCCGTAGAAAATACTCTATCAGTTCAGTTCAGTCGCTCAGTCGTGTCCGACTCTTTGAGACCCCATGAATCGAAGCATGCCAGGCCTCCCTATCATTACTAACTCCCGGAGTCCACCCAAACCCATGTCCATCGAGTCGGTGATGCCATCTAGCCATTTTATCCTCTGTCATACCCTTCTCCTCCTACCCCCAATCCTTCCCAGCAACGGTCTTTTCCAACAAGTCAGCTCTTCGAATCAGGTGGCCAAAGTATTGGAGGTTTTCAGCTTCAACATCAGTCCTTTCAACATATGGATCAATATAAAATAAAAATCACCCATCATTTACATTCAAAGACATGGCAATCCTAAGTGGGAAATGTATCTGTGGTTGCAAGGGTGTGGGAATGGAGGAAGGAGTCTGATACCAAATAGCCCAAGGGAGCATTTTTCAATGATGAGACATTTTCTACATTTTCATTGTGGTAGCATTTACACCACGGTATACATTTGTGAAAGATCTACAAACAGCAATAGGTTAAAGTGTTGGCTTTTATTGTATATAAATTATACCTCACTACTTTTTCTAAAGGAAAAGAATATTTTAAGCATTTAACTATTGGTTATTATATCCATCTAGCCTATGAGCTCAAAAACATAATAATTGTATTGTGGATCGCTTCCCAGACCTGGCCAACTTCCAGGATTCCCCATGACACCTTTGTACTCTTATGACAGGACACAGAAACTTGGTCTAAACCATGTTTACAATTCCATCTCCTTCATCTCTCATCCAAATTATTGCTGAATTCTGTCCATTTTATTTCGTACATGTCTAATGCGTCTACTTTTTCCGATGTCCACCACATCTGCTCTGATCCAAAGCCTTCCTCATTTAATTGTCAACCCCCTTCTAACAGGTCTCTCATATCCACTCAGGGTGTCTGTCTCCCTCTTCCCGCCCTCTCCCTCCCTCTCTTACAGTTACACAACTGTCTATGACTTTCTAGATAAAGGCTACTCTCCTAGACAAGGACTTGAAGGCATGGTCTAGCCTCTGTCCACTTTGCCAGCAACATCGAAAGGAGAGCTTCCTTTTTTGTCTCTCTTATCAGGCTTCCTTCACACCATCCAATTTCCTAAGCTTCTCCACTTAGATTGTCCCCAGTTTCTGAAGCCTCCTGGTTAGTAAACTCCTTCAAGCTAGGCTTCAAAAGTACGTGAACCAAGAACTTCCAGATATACAACTTAGGTTTCGAGAAGACAGGGAAACCAAAGATCAAATTGCCAACGTGCGTTAGATCATGGGGTAAGCAAGGAAATTCCAGAAAAACATCTACTTCTGTGTCACTGACTATGCTAAGATCTCTGATTGTGTGGATCACAACAAACTACAGAAAATTCTTAAACAGAGGGCTGTACCAGGCTACTCGACCTGTCTCCTGAGAAACCTGTATGCTGGTCAAAAAGCAATCGTTAGAACCAGAGTTGGAACAAATGACTGCTTTATAATTGGGAAAGTAGTACGGCAAGGATGTATATTGCCATGCTGCTTATTTAACTTTTACGCAGAGTACATCATGTGAAATGCCGGACCAGATGACTCAAAAGCTGGAATCAACATTGCTGGGAGAAGTATCGACAAGCTCAGATACACAGATGATACCACTCTAATGGCAGAAAATGAAAAGCAACTAAAGAACCTTTTGTAAGGTTGAAAGAGGAGAGTGAAAAAACTGGTTCAAAAATCAACTAAGAAAAATCCAAGATCATGACATCTGGTCCTATCATTTCATGGCAAATAGAAGAGGGGTAAGTGGAAGCAGTCCATCCTAGAGTAGATCAGTCGTGGGTGTTCACTGGAAGGGCTGATGTTGAATCTGAAACTCCAGTATTTTGGCCACCTGACTCGAAGAGCTGACTCATTTTAAAAGACCCTGATGCTGGGAAAGATTGAGGGCAGGAGGAGATGGGGACGACAGAGGAAGAGATGGTTGGCTGGCATCACCAAGTCAATGGACCTGAGTTTGGGTGAGCTCCAAGAGTTGACGATGGACAGGGTGGCCTGTCTTGCTGCAGTTCATGGAGTCACAAAGAATGGGACACGACTGATCAACTGAAGTGGAAGCAGTGACAGATTTCATTTTCTTGGGCTCCAAAATCACTGCAGATGGTGATTGCAGCCATGAAATTAAAAGACACTTGCTCCTTGGAAGGAAAGCCATGACAAACCTAGCTTGCACACATTTTCAGGCACTTCAGTAGTGTCCGGCTCTTTACAACCCTGTGGACCGAGGCCCACCAGGCTCCTCTGTCCAGGGGATTCTCCAGACGAGAATACTGCAGTGGGTTGCCATGCCCTCCTCCAGGGGATCTTTCTGACCCAGGGATTGAACCCATATCTTCTAAGTGTGCTGCATTACAGACAGATTCTTTACCGCTGAGCCCCCGGGGAAGCCAATGACAAATCTAGGCAATATTTTAAAAAGCAGAGACATCACTTTGCTGACAAAGCTCTGTGGAGTCAAAACTATGGATTTTCCAGTAGTGATGTACAGATGTGTGAAGGCTGAGTGCCAAAAAGTGATGTTTTTGAATTGTGTTGCTAGAGATGAGCCTACAGAATCCCATGGACGGCAGGAACAAACCTGCCAATCCTAAAGGAAATCAACTCTGAATATTCACTGGGAGACTGATGCTGAAGCTGCAATACTTTGGCCACCTGATGCGAATAGCCGACTCATTGGAAAAGACCCTGATGCAGAAAGACTGAAGGCAGGAGGAGAAGGGAGCGATAGAGGGTGAGATGATTAGATAGTATCACCAACACAACGGACATTAATGTGATCAAACTCAGGGAGATAGTGTAGGACAGAGAAGCCTGGCATGCTGCAGGCCATGGGGTCGTAAATAGTCGGACCTGACTGAGCAACTGAACCACCACCACCACCTCCACCTTACCTTTGAGCATCCCTAAGGTGCCACTGCCCCACTCTCAGCAGGTCTAAGAAGCTTTCTGTGTCTGTCAGTGCTAAAGGCTGACACTTAGTCTTCACACACTCAGTGTCCCCTGCTTAGGGCTGATGGTGGGTCCCTAGAATGTTCAACACTCCCTCCCAGAGCTCAGAACGCAGAACCTTCTCACTAGAGTAATGGAGCACCTACCCTGGTATAGAAATGGGAGTTGGAGCTGTATACTTCCTCTCAATGTGTTTTCACACTTTTCATTCATCTGCACATTTCTTGCTTGAGTCAGCAAATCCAACTCTGCTCATCCCCTGGTGGTAACAAGCTGCACCTTCATCTCTCTCAGGGCAGGTTTATGGACCCCCTGTACTATGTATTTTCTTTCTCCTTTCCCTTCAGAATCTGTAGACTCCTAGAAATCACCCTCAAAATGGGCAGTGATGCAGGAGAGGTTGTGACTCTCATCCATAGTCTGGGTCAAAGCACAACTGTGTTATATATAACCGCTTTCACTCTTAAAATGAACCTTATCTTCTAGCTTTCCTCCTGCTTCTTGGCCACCCCACTCTCTGTTTTCTCACCCGCTTAGGTCCATTCCCTGTGTTTCTCCCTTGCACTTCTGTTTATGTGTCTCTTTGGTCCACCAGTGTGGTATTCCCATCATCCACCTCACATCACTCATTATTTCAAGCATTGCAGATACCTGAAACATGCTAGTAATCAATGTGTGTACTAAATGAAGGAATATTTAATGACTGCCAGGAAAAGCATCTCCTCCATGTAGGAGTCAGGATACAGGTGTCAGATTTGTAGCACCACACATAAAGCCTTGT
Organism: Antilocapra americana; assembly: GCA_007570785.1. Taxonomy (NCBI): domain Eukaryota; kingdom Metazoa; phylum Chordata; class Mammalia; order Artiodactyla; family Antilocapridae; genus Antilocapra; species Antilocapra americana. The sequence goes on along the minus strand of ML661774.1, from coordinate 5,265 downwards.
GTCTTGTTCCCGACACTGTAGGGGTGTGGCTCTGTCTCAGGGCCCTGGTGCCCTTGCATGTCCCCACGTGGGTTATGAAGGCAAGGCTAAATTGCAGGCTGAGTTGAATCTTGGCAGAAAACCTCCTGATTGCTCTTGCAGTAAGGGGAAATAAGCAGCCTGAAGTAGCTGCTTTGCGGCCATTTCTCACCTGCCTCCTTATCCGGCTGGAGGCTGACACAAAGTTGTTACTCATCCACCTCTGATTTCAGATGAACATAGGATGGTCTCCCTAGCCCCAGCTGAGAGTACAGCTGTGGACTACAGAGCTGCTCATTGCCATAGGGCACAACTGTGGCCTTCTTCCTGGCAGACACCCATCACGGGTACTGCCTGCTTCCGAGGCCTTCCAGTTCAGTGTCAAACTGTGGGACTACAGACAAGGCAACTAACACCAGGGTCATACTGCTTCTGCACTGTCTGTAAGCTAGAAAATGAATCCAGTCGGCTTCATTGTTTCCTTAATGGCCAAGCCCGTAGAAGGTGACAAGCCAAATGAACAACTGCAATGGTTCACGGTATGGCCCTGTAGCTCCTGCAGTGTTACTTAGGGACTGGCTGCCTGACTGTGTGACAGAGACTGGTGTTGAGTTGTGAGGTTGCATGACCAGAACATTGGCTCCTTTTCTTTGTCATCACACACAGCAAGGAGCAGTTCTCACTACATACTGTGACTTAGGGTAGCCTTGTCAGTCCTCATTTACAAACCAACCTTAGAATGGATACCATGTCTGATACCAGCTACAGTGCTATTGAGTCAATATATTTACTTAGATAAAATATGCTTCTGAAGTCCAATTCATTTTAAAAGTTAGCCTTATAATCTACTTGAAATTCAAAATCTGTATCACTTGAGGGAATTGCAACTGTAAAGTAAATGCAATTAAAATTTTTGAAAGTTTAAATGGAAAACGAGTGGAATAAGCGAAATCTATTTGCAATGTAATGCCTACTCCACATGTTATCTTGTTTATTCTTCATCACAAATATTTAGTGTAAAATTGTAATTTCCATTTTAGAAATGGGGAAACAGATCCGAAGGATGTAAATATCTTTCTCACGTTCACACAGTATGTGTCAGAGCCAGTACTGATACTCTTAGTTATGTCACATGCTGTGTTTAGTCTCTCAGTGATGTCGGACTCTTTGCGACCTCATGCCTGTCAGGGATGTCTATCCATGGGGATTCTTCAGGCAAGAATACTGGAGTGGGTTGCCATGCCCTCCTCCAGGGGATCTTCCCAACCCAGGGATGGAACCCAGGTCTCTAGCACTCAGGTGGATTCTTTACCTTCTGAGCCACCAAGGAAGTCCAGTTATGTCATGTCACAGCCAATAAGGAGAAAGAAGAGATAAGACTCAAGTCATTTTGTCTCAGGAAGTTCCCCTTGTTCCTTTCCCTTTTCTTCTAGCTAGGATCTATTCTTGTCAGGAGCTCCATGACCTAGGGTCTTTTTCACATACATTTTGGTAAGGTGGGATACTCTAACTTAAATCTCGTGGTAGATTTGAACCTCCCGTTTTTAGTCCTTTTGGACCTGGATTTTCATACCTCTGTAAGGGCACAACAGCTACTATTTATAATCCCGTTAATCCATAAGCAGCATGAATTCTGAATAGGTCCATTGTTGCAGAAATATATTTTTTGGTGCGTAAGGATGCAGATGGGGGCTCAGAGAGGTAAGCGTTTTGTTATTGTGTAATAATAAGGATATAAGGGAGGAATCGGACACCTGGAGGACTTCCTTGTAGCTGAAACGGTAAAGAATCTGCCTGCGATGCAGGGGACCAGGGTTCGATCCCTGGGTTAGGAAGAGCCTCGAGAGAAGGGAATGGCAATCCACTCCAGTCTTCTTGACTGGAGAATTCCATGGACAGAGAAGCCTGGCGGGCTACAGTTTGTGGGGTCTCAAAGAGTCAGACTCGACTGCATGACCAGCACACACAGACACACACACACAGCTGGAGGGCTTCTGATAGCTGGTAACCATCAAGCCAACGGAGGATGCCATGGAGAAGAAAAGCGTTGGTGGCTGCTCTCTCCCTGTGCCTAAAAAACTTGGCAGGCAAGTCAGAAGTGTGTGAAAGATACGCTGAGGCACTTGCCATGGAATTTGACAGCAGTCTTTTTTCTCTGTCTCCCTACAACCTTTAACAATGGCTTTGGCATTTCATTTCTCTATAGGACATTACAAGTATATTAAGTTTTAAAAATGTTTCTCTGTCCATGATTTCATCAGGGACCATATGAGATTTGGGTGGCACGTTTGGTAAAACCACATATTCAAGAGAAGACCAAAGGCTTTTATGAACTTTTTATGTGTGGGTATATATATGTATGTATATGTATTAACATGTAGATTACACCTAAAGAATATGTTATGACCAAATTTTTTAATCCTAGAAGTGCAAGGGTGGTTTACATGTATAAGGTTACCAACGCACTTCACCACATTAATAGAAAAATGGAGGGAAAACAATTCTATGTTCATCACAATTGATGCATTGTAAGTGTTTGAGGAAAATTAAACTATAGCCAAGACAGCAAACTAGGAATAGAATGGAACTTACTCTCATAAAGTATATCTACAAAAAAGCAACCTAAACAGGTTGAAATGGAGAAGATTTTTCATTTCATCTCAGGAAAAATGCTGATTATCCCCTGTGTTAGTCAAGACTATTCTGGATAGGTTTGTTCAATGCTGCATAATGAGGAAAGGTTTAAGGTTTAAACCAGTAGAAACTACTGATATTCAATCATAATACTATATTTTGAAAAGCAAAAACAATCTAGATTGACATTTTTGGAATTAATATGCATATTCTGAGGAATTGTTGAACAGAAAGGCTATATACAAACATTCTATCTCTACATACATCCTCAACTAGACAATAAAAATCACAAACCATTAATTTTCAATAACGTTAAATGCCCAGGGATAAATTTAACAAAAATGTGCAAGGAAAAAATGAAACTTTACTGACAGAACTTTAACAATCAAACATGCAGAATAAGGACAGCATAGATGCTTTCTGTTTTATCTTCTGTCAAGGAAATGATTGCCCTTCACCTATAATATAAACATTAAAACATTAAAGTTAATTAGCAATGTAATTTCAATGATAGGAGAGGTATGCAACGTTCTCTGCACTTTTAGTTTTATAAAATGGACTAAAACAAGAACGCTAAGGGAGACCTTTCAGCTTACCTTCAGTTAATCTTCTATAGAGATTTTATAGAATTTTCAGGCACATTACCAGTATTTTTAAAAACACACACTACTCTTCCTAGTTATACAAGAAAATAAGGACACTGAGTTCAGAACAAATGAAATCAATGGAACCTATCTGAAGGTAGTTTTCAGTAGAAGGCAAAACTGGGTACACATTCAGTAAAATATCTAACAAAAAAACCCTAAGAAAAACAAAATACCCAAAAAATGAAACAAAAAAATTCCCCAAAAGTATCACTGAAATGTATTCATTTGAAATAACATTCTGATTATAGGATAGCTAAAGAGTTGCTATCTCTGTTAATGCTTAAGTGAAGTAAATAAAAAGTTCAGTATTAACATTTGTTTCTTCTCTACTGTGGAAAAGTATAGAAATTTTCATTGGTTTTAGTTTATCCCAATATGGTTGATTGAAGTTGGTTCAACATTTGTCCCCCTTTTTACTTGTGGTCCTCATGTAATTCTAAATGTTTCTTTTCACCCTGGAAAGCACTTCAGTTGGCATAATAGATTAGATGGTGACACTAATTTTAAGACATTACTATCACTGGACAGAAGGTGACATCAAAATATGACACAGAAATAGGACTGTTTCTCACAACCACAGCAAAGAAAACAAAGAAAAGAAGGAGAGAAGAAACAAAAAGAGAGAGCAAGAGGGAGTATGAGTGAGAAAGGCAAGTAGGAAGACAGAAAGAAAATCTGGAAAAGCAGATATTTTTCTTCATTTCTAAAAGAAAATGGCTTTTAAGAGACAACTCTGACAAATTTCAAAAATTCATCCACAGTATCTGTGGGGTTTAGTTATTTAGTTACTGTGGGGTATGTTAAGTAATACTTATTTTTCTACCCTATTAGCCATTTCATCAATATTCTGAAAATATTGTCTTTCAGAGTTATTGTTTTAATTCTGTAATATACTAACTGTTAGTGTCTTGTTCAAATTTCTTATTATGTATACTTGGGCTTTGCCCATTTTCGTCACAATTATGTAAACTGAGAGGAATCGACTGGGAATTTGGGGTTCGCAGATACAAGCTATTACACTCAGAATGGATAAACAAGGTCCTACTATTCCCCACAGGGAATTATGTCCAATCTCCTGGGATAAATTACAACGGAAAAGAATATTGAAAAATGTATATATGTGTGTTAAAAATTAGGTAAAGTAGCACACTCTTTATTTATTAGTGGAGTTTATTTTCCTCTTCCGAACAATCCATACCTGTCTTATCTTAAGTATCTATTTCTTTTTCCCTTAAGGTTATTCCGTTGCTCCTTTCTTACCTTTTATATTGGATGTAAACTTTTATATCTATGGACTTTGTAACTTATGTACTGTTCTTTTTAAGTGCCACACATATTTAGGGTTAAGATCTTTGTATGAGAACGTTTTAATCATGTTCTGTAGTTACTTGAAAGTACTCTTAAAGTGGTATTTTCATCTAAATGTTCTAATACAATGGGACAAAAATGTAAAGTGAAAGTATTTAGAAGGCTAACACACAGTAAATTCTTCCAGAACCATGAAGTTCTTCCTTTAAATCAGAACCATGCAATTAATTCTCAGGAATTTGGAAAACAGGTATGTGAGAGATACTACGCTGATTATGCGGGAAGAACTAGAGTTACAGAATTTGATCTTCAAAACTTTTTATCCTGATGTATCACAGTTTTAAAATAACATATTTGGTATGGCCAGAGACGGTTATATCATGAGGCTCAGGTTTTTATTAGTTCTTTAAGAAGGACAGTGGGATATATCGCAAAAGTCATCCTAGTATTGTAATTATCCTCCAATTAAACTAAGAGCTTACACGTTAAGGGATATTGCAGAAACATACACATGATGTTAAAGCTGGTACTAGAACCTACTAGAATGCCTGAGCATATTTCATATAAACTCGTATTTCTTAAAAATGCATTCCATATTCATTACAAGCAGCAATTATAAAAGAACCTGAAAATTGTTAGCTGTTGCTTAGAGTACTTA
>SRVM01015822.1:0-10083 GCA_007570785.1 Antilocapra americana | reverse complement strand
TGGTTGCAGCTCAACGGTGGTTGAACAAGTGGAGTTAGGTCCAGATCTGCTATCTCTTTTCTGCATAAGTTTATTGTCTTTGAATTTGACAGGTAATCTACAGTTAAACTCACTTTGGTGCCAATTGTATTTGTTAAAGCAAAACTTTGCTTTCAACTTAGCACTATATGTGGTAGGGCTTCATTCCCTCTCAGTGACTCCAGGGAGTTCTTTGCTGAATCAGATAACAGATTTTGAAAAGAGCAATCTGGAGAGCTGTGAGCTGAGAGAGAGGAAGTTGGGGTACTTTCAACCCAGAGATAGTAGCTGAAGCCAAAAGACCTGAAGGGATGGCCAAGGGAGGGGGGCATGAGTGAGAAAAGAGGCTGGGACAGGGTTCCGGGAGTCCCTGACGTCAAGGAGACCACAGCGAAGGTCACTGGGAAAGAGCCAGGCAGGCAGCAGTTGCTTAAAAAGGGCTCACTGAACTGACATTTGGGGATCAGAGGATAGATACAGTCCGAGTGCTGAACTGGGTGGATGCTCCCTGGCCCATAGGGAGTGTGAATTTGCTGGGAACAAAAACCCTTGAAAAGAGGAGCCAGTACAAAAGGGGCTGTATTTGAAAGGCTTCCGGAGCGCCTCCTGGAGCCTGGTGACCAGAGGCATGGCAGGAGTCACCAGCCCCTCATCTCTGAGCTCTCTCCATACCAACCCCACCTCCTCTGCAGGGAGGGTTGTTTCTAGCACCTTGCCGCCGCCCAGGCTGGCAGCCCCTTTCCCCCTCCCCTCCCCGAGCCTGCTTATAAGTTCTGCAGCCAGGGCCTCACTGTCTTCCCATGGTATGTTCAAATGCCCAGAAGGGAGATTCTGATTGGCCCACTTGGGTCAGAGTCTGCCCTGATTCCTGGATATCGGGACCATAGAAGTGGGGCCACAGGTATAGGGGAGATGCACCTTTGGGGGCTGTGAGTGTGGCAGGGGCTCTAATTGGGGGGTGTGCACAGAGATGAAATGATGGCAGCACGTCCAGCATGCACCATTATCAGACGTGTTGGGGGCAGGATGATGTAGTGCACGGAGCACAGGAATTGAGAAGGTGTCACCCCACCCCTTCCCTGATGGGAGCATCACCGATACAAAGTGATAGGAATGCTGGTGTGAGGACTGTAGGGTCTAGCCCAGCAGTGGGCAGTGAATGGGCCCCTGGTGGGGGGCCATGGGTGAGCCTCTCAGCCCCTCTGATCCGAGTTTCTTACCTGTGAATCCACACCTTGCAGGACATTGTGAAAGTCCAATGATGAGGGCAAGGAAACGCCAACAAGGGCCGGGCCGCTGTCAGGGCTCATTTCCTTCTTGCCTCTGAAGGGTCAGGTGGAGCCCCTCCTCTAGACTGCCAGGCCCCATTGACCCGCATCCTAGCATCCCCGAGAAGGCCAGCATCTTTCTCTTACTCAGAGGTGGGGCTGTTCTCAGCTAAGGTACCACCGAGTATAGTTGGGAACTCGTGGTGGAGAAAGGGGCTGGGGATCTTCTGGAAGAAAGCTGTGAGATTCCCCCCAAGATGAGTGGAGTTATTCCAGCAGCCTGGGCTCCCCGCCTTAGGATACCTCTGCTGCCTTCCTACCTCTTCCCCCCCACATTCTCCCAGGAGGGTGGGGCCAGCCCTGGCTCGGGGCCTCATGTGTCTCTGTCCCTCCCCAGGGTCAGAGTGAGCAGACGTACTCGACGGTGAAGACAGGGGCGCCTGCCGTCACGGTCACCAACCTGAAGCCGGCTACCCGCTACGTCTTTCAGATCCGGGCAGCTTCCCCAGGGCCCTCCTGGGAGACGCAGAGCTTCAACCCCAGCATTGAAGTGCTGACCCCAGGGGAGGGTAAGTGACGTGTGTAAGAGGAGAGAGAACCCAGCCTGGGGCTGGAGCAGGGAGGCAAATTGAGGGGTTATCTGTGCAGTTAAGGGAACCTGCAGAACAGTAAGGTGACAACCTGATGAATGAATGAACCTGGAATCCAGTAACTAGTGGCTTAGATTGGGTACCCGTCCTGGAAGAACTCACAGGGAGGGATCCATGAACAGCTGGAACCCAGATCTCAGCTGGTGTCTCCCTCCCATGTCTCGAGGAAACATCTTCTGCCCTCTCCAGGATTCCTCTCTTTTCTTGGGAGGACTTTTCTTCTCCCGGTCCCTTCTTGTCCTTGACCACTAAATGCTTGTTCCTACCCTACTGCTTTCTCTCTATCATGACACAGACTCAAATGTGGGCACCTTCCCTCTTCCTACTACGCCTTAGAGTGTGAAGCCGAGGGGTCAGCCCAGCTCACCCTCTGGACTGCCAGGCCCTGATGTCCATCATCCTAGCCTCCAGCCTTCCCTGAGGGTTGGGGCACACCCAGGGAGTGTCACCTGCAGCACTAAACCAAACAAAAATACCAGAAGTGGTGAAGACTCCCAGGTTTCACTGCTGGGGCCTACGTTCAATCCCTGGTCAGAGAACAAGATCCCGCAAGCTGCATGGTTTGGCCAAAGGCAAACAAACCAACGAAACACCAGGAGAACTGCACACTTTCAAAGGGCGAATTATATGGTGTGAGAATAATTTCTCAATCAAATTGTTATCAAAACAAAGCAAAACAAGCACTGAACATCAGGTATTCCCGATCCTAAACTGGTTCCAGCTCTCGGCCATGGTGCGGTACTACCCCTCCTCCCCTGGCTTCCCTGCCCTGGTTCTTCCTTCCCCCTACGCTCCACACCCCAGGACCCCTTCCTGATGTGCACAGAGCATTTAGTGCACATCTTTTGTTCTCCTGCCGCTAACCTAGCCCTCAGGATCTCACCCCTATCTATCCCGAGCAGCTCATGAAAGTACTTTTCCCGGACAAAAGGCAGTTTGCCCTAAGAGGCATCCTGGCACCAGCTGTCAAGATAATAATTCTTTCCAACCTGCTACACGAGTTGAATCCAAGATAGAAAGAGTTCTGAGCCCAGAGGGAGGTGGAGATAAAGTGTTGAGGGAGTTTGCATTCCGGGAAGGAGACAGAACTTCTTGCTTGAATGCCTGTCTCTGCCAGACCCCAGCCAGGTGCTGGTGAGAGGAGATTAGAGCTGGGTCTTGAAGGCTGGGGAACGTTGGAGTCCTCCATGGGGAGGAGGGCAGGGAAGGCATCTTGGAGAGTGAGAGGCTTTGGGACAAAGGCTCGTTGGGCTGGCATGGATGTGGTGGAGGGTGGGCGCTGGGGGCCGGCAGCTGAAGAGAATGATGGCTCCTGTTAATCTGGTGCTTCTCAGTCAGTGGATCCCTGAGTCTGGAAGATCCCCTGGAGAAGGAGACGGCAGCCCACTCCAGTATTCTTGCCTGGGAAATCCCTTGGACAGAGGAGCTTGGCGGGCTACAGTCCATGGGGCAGCAAAGAGTCGGACACAAATGAGTTACTGAGCACACACAGTCAGTAGACACGCCGCTCAGCTCCTGGCCTCTGTTGTGGCCCTGGCTACAGAGAGTGGTTCCCCAATCGCAGAGCACTTTTTCCTCTGAGCTGTGACCCCAAGTCAAGATCACGAGGAGGGCTATGCTGCACTCCTGTACTAGTTAAGCGCTGCTGTGTAGCAAATTACCCTCAACTCAACAGCCAAAAATGACATTCATTCATCATCTCATGGTTTCTGTGGGTCAGGAATATGTGCATGGCTCAGCCAGGTGCCCCTTGGGTCAGGTCCCTCACTGCAGTCCAGATGTCCTCTGGGGCTGTGATCATCTCCAGGCTTAACTGGGGCGGAGTGGAGAGGAGGGGAGGGGAGGAGTGTGTGCTTCCCTAGTTGGGCTCTTGCTGGCTGCTTGCTGGAGGCAGGCACAAGATTCCTAGGCTTCTCCAAGGGCTGCTCATAACCCAGCAACTAGATTCTTCCAGAGACTGTGAGGGAGAGAGGGAGCAAGAGGGCACCCAAGACAGAAGCCCATCTCTTGTAACCTAATCATGGTGGTGACATCCCATCACTTGTGGTGTATTCTGTTCATTAGAAGCGAATGACTGTGTTCAGCCCGTGCTCATGGAGGATGGAACACTAGGAAGCGGAGAATCCTGCAGGGCTCTCTAAGAGACTACCGGCCACACCGATTTTCTCTGCATCCTCCATTTCCATGTCCACCAGGACAGCTCATTTCAAACAGTCCTTGGCGACTGTTCCATCTTCTGCTACCAGCTAGGCCCGGGACCCTATTCCCCATGTCTGACATCTGTTCTTTTGACCCTGACCTTGTTGGCCTCTGACCCTCCCTTTCTCTGCTGTCGCCCTTCCTCACTTGCTGTGTGACATCCTAATAGCAGTTGTTGGGATCTGACCGCATCTGTCGAGCTCCCGGCCCCTCCTGGCCCCACGATCATCTGTCCCCAACCACCGCGGCCTCTGCTGGCTGAAGCGCTCTCCAGCCCCGCTGGCCCCCATTCCCCAGACATTATGTTGCACCCACCCCACTGTCCCCAGGACTGGCTCTCCTCCATCATCCCTCGCCAAGGCTGCTTGCTAAAGTGTCTTTTCCTAATCCCAGTATATTCGTCAGGGCTGCGTAGCATCTTCCCCATTCCTGGCAGTTATTCCAAACCATTTTCTCTTCCAAGCATCTCCCCCAACTCCACTCCTGACCTAGCAGATTCCCTCATTCCTGTCCTTGTGGGAAGGAACTCTGTCCACTGCTCTGGGCTCCCTGTTACTGTCAAGATAAAGCTCATCCTCCTGGCCTAGCATTCAAGGCCCTTCTGGGTCTGTCTCCTCCCCCAGTTCCCTTCATCCTCCTTTCTTCCAGCTTTATCTCTTCATATCTTGCATCTCTGCTTCCATGCAGCCTGCTTTCCAGCCACGTGGGATGACCTGTCATTTTCCAGACCCAGCAAGTGCATCTAAGCATCATCAACAACCCTGTCCACCTTCACAGTCTAGTGCAGAGGATGCCTCTTCTGCAAAGCCTTCCCCATTGGCTTTAGGAAGAAATGATTGTGCCTCTGCTCAGCTCTGCTCCTGTCTCTGTATCTTTTTTTTCATTGATTTGTCATTTCTGTCTCCCCTGCTAATCGGTACACCCCTCCAGGGCAAGGATTCTGGCTCATCCATTGTGGACTCCCCAGGACCATTGCCAGCCTGGTGCATGTGTTGGATGGATGGATGGGTGGATAGGTGGATGGGGCTGAGGGTCTGGGGTCCTCTTGGCCCCTCTGCTGGGGAAATAGTTCAAAGCAGAGGCTTTGGGGATCAGGTTTGAATCTCAGGTTCACCGTTTATTGGCTTTGTGACCTTGGGCAAGTCACACAACTTTTCTCGATGTCAGTTTCCTCAGCTGCAAAGTGGATTCAGTTCACTTTCCTGGCTTCTTGTGATGGTGAAACAGGATTGTTTAGTTAGGGCACATAAGTGTGCATTAAATGTTAACTCATCATTCTTATGGTTAGGGTGAGGCGGTTAGATAGCACCCCTGACTCAGTGGACGTGAATTTGAGCAAACTCCAGGAGACAGTGGAGGACAGGGGAGCCTGGGCATGCTACAGCCAGTGCTGCAAAGAATCGGATGTGGCTTAGCAACTGAACAACCAAAATTGTCGGTGACAGTTCTGGATTGGGGTTGCGGAGCTTGGAGAAAAGGCCATACCCTTGCAGAGCTACCTTCCTTGTGCATCTGTAAGGCAAAAAGGAAGGCCCGAGCCTGCCTGTCTGCACGCCCGCTCCTCTCTCTCCGAGCTGGGCTGCGGTAGAAGTGCCCTGCCCTGGGAAAGGACAAAGGTCCAGGCACTACTGCCGTTGGTGGGGCAGCCTTGGTCCCGGGCCGCTGGGAGGCCGGGTGGAGGGTGGAGGTGCTGTGGAAATCCCGCTGTGGGGTGAGGACCGGAGTCTGTCCTGGGGCTTACCCAGGAGCCTGGTCTTTTGCCTCGCTCAACCTCGTGGTTTTCCTCCCAGCCACCTCCGGGTCCAAGGACCAGAGCCCCGCGGTCGTCATCACCGTGGTGACCATCTCAGCCCTCCTCGTCCTGGGCTCTGTGATGAGCGTGCTGGCCATGTGGAGGAGGTAGGTGACTGGTCCCAGCCTGCCTGTCCCCTGGCGGGCTGTGTCCCTGCCCTCAGGTACCTGTATCTGTATCTGCATTTGCACACGTGCGGATTTGCACCGGTGAGCATACCACCGTGTAGAGACAGGCCTGACTGCTGTCCTGGCCCCTCCTCCCACGCCCTGCTTCTGCTCAGCTGCTGTGGGATGAAGGGGATTTAGCTCCTTCACTCATTGTCAGAAGGCACTGCTGCAGAGGGAATCAAGCTGCTCTGGTGTGATTCGGAGCCTCCTGAGGCGCTCAGAGGCTCCAGCCCCTGCCCCCAAGGGATCTGGAGGCCCTTGAACACAGGCAGAGGGAAGAAAGGCAGACATTGTGTGTGTGTGTATGTGTGTGGGAGCAGGGAGAACAGGGAGGGGAACTCATATGCCAGAAACCCCCAAGCCCCAGAGGAAGGAAGCTTGCAGGAGAGTTGGCAGAGAAGGAGGATGGGCGGAGGGGGGAAGATATGAAGCTTGGGTCTGGCTCAGCAAAGATAGAGGCCCTTTGACAGAGGCACCCCAGGTGGGTTCCAGGCTGGGGCTGAGGTCAGCAAACTGGAGGGGTTGGGAAGTCCACACGTGACAGGCTGGAGTAGCGGGAGCAGAGGAGAGAAATGAGCTGGTCCGGGAGCTGCATGTCAGCATCTTGGAACTGCCTGCAGGCCGGAGGGGCGGTGAGCTTTCATGTGGCTCAGATGGGATTATTTGCTTGGCCTTAAGTGAGGCGCTGAAACTGACTGAGGAGAAGAGATCTGGGAGCCAGCTCTGCCCTGGCCAGGTGAGTCAGGAAGGCAGGACAAGAGTAGAATCTCCTTGACCACCGAGCTTAAAGGTCCATAGATGAGCCCCGTTGGAAAAGCGGGAATGGACAGGAGCTGGGAACATCTTGTGCTGGCCGTGAGCTCAGGGACTCCAGGAGGCAGGAGAGGATGGGGAGAGGTGAGCAAGGAGGGCATCTTTGGGCAGAGGCTGCAAGACAGGAGCGACTGCCTAGGAGTACCTTGGAGACAGCTGCACTAGAGCAGGCAGGGCAGGCCAGGYGTGGATTTCGAAACCTACTCAAAATCAAATGGCACCAGCGTAGGAATCTGCCAGGTCTAGCACTGATGGGCAGGGACACACGTCTCCAGCACGCATGTCCCAGCTTCCCTCGCCCATCGCCTCTGCTCCCCGCCCTGTACAGTGGGCTCCTCACCTCCACCTGCCCTGCCAGTCGATCCTGGCTCACCCCAGTTCTCACCAGGGGGTGTCATCATCAGGTGGAAGTGTCTTGCTTTCTCTGCCACTCCTCCAGCCACTCGGCCTCGTCCCCTGCATCCCTCCTCACCTCTCTCGGATGTTCATGGACGTCCTGTTCCCACGCTGGATGGCATCACTAGCCATTGGACACCCTGCCCCAGCCCTTGGCCTCTGGGGTCTTTGACTTCGTTTCCACAGTCTCCTGGGCCGTCACCCCAGTCCTGCTTGTGCCCTGCAGACTCCCAGTCCTCACAGCTCACTCAGCTGTGTCAGCTGCACCTGCTCTTTACCTGCACCACTGAGTCTGCACACCTGCCTGCCTCTGCATCCACCCTCTCCCTCCGTTTCTCTAGCCGGGATCAGTCCTCTACCTGTGACTGTAACGTACCCCTTCCTACCTTCTCAGGAGCCCTTACTATTGATCACATCTACTTCTTCCCTGTATGCTGGCTAACATTTGTTGAGTGCTTAGTAAGCTCTTGGCACCAGTGTGATCAGGCAGGGTTGTCTTGATCCTGATCTTATTAAAGAGAAAACCAGCCACCTGGTCTGCAAACAGCGAGGGAAGGACCTAGGGAGCTGGTCTGTGCCATCAGATTCCAGAGCCCACACCAGGGACGCCATCACGACCACTCTCCTGCGTGATCGCCTCCGCTGGTATCGACATGTGGCCATCTCTCTTGAGTCTCCACCTCTCCTCCTGGAATCTTCACATGACCTCGATCTTCTGATCCTGTTTCTTTCCTTGTTTCCTGTGACATCACCCCCACCCCTACCTTCCACCCCCGATTTCCCTTCTATTTCCCTCCAGTTTCTCTGGTGGTTCTTTCACAGTCTCCTCGGTGGCTTCCTTCTCTGTCGTATTGTTAGTCGCTCAGTCCGACTCTTTGCGACCCCATGGACGGTAGCCCACCAGGCTCCTCTGTCCATGGGATTCTCCAGGCAAAAATACTTGAGTGGGTAACCATTCCCTTCTCCAGGGGATCTTGCCAACCCAGAGATGGAACCCAGGTCTCCTGCACTGCAGGCAGATTCTTTACCATCTGAGCCACCAGGGAAACCCTCCTCTCTTTCCTATCTCTAGATATGGGAGGGGGGCGGTCCTCAGACTTGTTCCCCGTCCCACTTCTCAGGTTTCCTCCTCTCCCTGGACAATGCCCCCAGCTCCAGAACTTGTATCTCCAGAGCAGACTCTTCTTCTAAACTGCACCCCCGCCACCAACGCATAGTTAACTCCCTCCTCACTGATCAGGGCTGCTTAGCCCAGAGGGGCTATGAACTCAAATGTCTAAACAGGAACTTGTCAGCGCTTCATCTTGGTAAATGGTACCTGCCTCACTCCACTGGGCAAGCCGGAACACTACAGTGGTTCCTACCTTTCCCCTCCCCCTTTCTGACCTCCAGCCTTCCCCCAGCCCTGTCACCTCAATGTCACGCTTACTTTTCTCCACCCATGGTCACCCCACAGCCTGAGCCATCTGCTGCCATCTCCAGCAGGGATAGTAGCAGCAGCTGGTATGATCTTTCTAAAGTGCAGATTGAACCGCGGACTCCCCTGCTCAAACCCGCCTCCCCCGGGGGCTCTCCTCTGCCCCACCCCCAGAATACAACCAAAGTCTTTTATGTGGGCCTGCGAGACCCTGCCTCAGGGGGCCTCAGATGCCAGCCCATGACTTTGTTGACCGTGATGCAGTCCTTCGGCCCACGGTGGCCTCTCTCTCGGGAAGCCATCCTTAATGGTCTCAACCCTGTCTCAGCTACATGTTCCCACAGCGCACTGCCCCTCTCCTTTGCTCGGACCTGTGAGTGGGCTTGTGGTTCCTTTTAAAGGTCTGTTTTCTTGACTAGACCGGAAGCTGTCCCTGGGCACAAGGCCTGCCTGTTGTGTTCAGCTGTAGGCAGGGAGGCAGCTTGGGCTTGAAGTCAGGGCACGGATTTGAGTGTCTCTGGATTTGCAAGAATTCATGGCGTCTCAAAGTGAAAATGACTAGGAATGCAGAGGGGGTGAGTGGTTAGCCCTGGGGCTGGGGCTACATATGTGCTGGGGGGAGAAGCTTCCAGACTCACAGGGCAAGAAGGTCCCTCCCCTGGGGCACAGACCTTGTCCTTTTGGAGGGACAAAGAGGTGCCACCCTGGGTGCTGGTAAGATGGGAAGGGCTGGGACAGCCTGGCTCAAAGGATGACTGTGGACACCTGCACCCCCCCCAATCCAGGCCCTGCAGCTATGGCAAAGGAGGTCGGGATGCCCACGATGAGGAGGAGCTGTATTTCCACTGTGAGTTGTCTGGGCCTGGCCCTGGGCGGGACGGGCACCACCTCACCTTACTTCCTCAGTCCTCTTCCTGATTTCCCTTGCTTCAGTTGTTCAGTTCAGTCGCTCAGTTGCTTCCAACTCTTTGCAACCCCATGAACCACAGCATGCCAGGCCTCCCTGTCCATCACCAGCTTCTGGAATTTACTCAAACTCATGTTCATTGGGTCGGTGATGCCATCCAGCCATCTCCTCTGTCATCCCCTTCTCCTTCTGCCTTCAATCTTTCCCAGGATCAGGGTCTTTTAATGAGTCAGTGTTTTGCATCAGGTAACCAAAGTATTGGAGTTTCAGCTTCAGCATTAGTCCTTCCAATGAATGTTCAGGACTGATTTCCTTTAGGATAGACTGGTTGGATCTCCTTGCAGTCCAAGGGACTCTCAAGAGTCTCCTCCAACACCACGGTTCAAAAGCATCAATTCAGCACTCAGCCTTTGCATACCCGCCCCCCGCCCCTGCTCCAACCGCACCCACTGC
>ML661763.1:2116-15116 GCA_007570785.1 Antilocapra americana | reverse complement strand
GAACCAATCTCTCGATGATATCACACACATTGCATGTATGCTTATCATATCCAACATAGGTATGTCATCATACGCTATATATGGGTTTCCCTACCCATTCTCTTGGACATCACACACACTATATCTGACATTGCTTCCACTGTATCAGTGTCATTCCACCCAATGTACTGATGATATCACACCCACTCTATGCGCATCCCACCCAGTACTTGTATGACATCATATGCTCTCTATGACGTCATAAACCCTCTTATAGACATCACACCACAGTGTTTCCAACATCAAATCAGTTGTATTCATGATATCACACCCACTCTTAGGACCCCAGGTCCACGGTATGACGAAACATCGACTGTAATCCTGACGTCACACCCACTCCATATGTCGTCTCATCCACTTTATGACATCACATCCACCCGGTATGTGAAATCACAGGCAATTTATCTGTGACATCACACTCACTATGTATATGACGTTATATCCACTAATGAGACATCAGGAGCCCTTTGGGGATGACAGCACAACCACTCTATCTGTCATCACACACACTGTATCTGATATGATCTCCACTGTATCCTTTAATCAAAACCGCTATATGTATGACATCACACCCTCTATGTATATGATGTCATATGTACTCTATATGCCATCACATCCCCTCTGTATGGCGTCACACACCTACATATATGACATCATATCCAATGTACTCATGCTGTCACCCCAATTTATATGAAGTCACATCAAAGCTATATGAAATCACACCTTTTGTACTTGTGATACTTCATCAATCTGAGCCATCCAACCCACTCTATAGGTTAGATGACAAGTACCTTGTGTATGACATCGTGCCCAATATATCTATGCCGTCATATTGGCTCTTTATGACATCATATCCACTCATTCTCACATCACACCACTGTATTTATGACATCACTTGCACTGTATTCATGCCATCACACCCACTATATGTGAAGTCCCAACAACTGTATATGACATCACATCTTCTATACAAATAACAGCACATCCCATACCTGTGTCATCACACTGGGCATATGTATGACATCACATGCACTAGACTCGACATCACATTCACTCTTTATGACATTAAATCACAGTATTTATGACATTAAACCCACTCTACTGCATCATCACAACCATTCTCTCGATGATATCACACACATTGCATGCATGCATATCATATCCAACATAGGTATGACATCATACGCCGTATATGGGTTTCCCTACCCATTCTCTTGGACATCACACACACTATATCTGACATCGCTTCCACTGTATCAGTGTCATTGCACCCACTGTACAGATGATAACACATCCACTCCATGCCCATCACATCCAGTACCTGTATGACATCATATGCTCTCTTTGACGTCATGTACCCTCTTTATGACATCACACCCCAAGATTTCAAGCATCAAATCAGATGTATTCATGATATCACACCCACTCTAAGGACTCCATGTCCACGGTATGACATCACATCCACTGTAATCAGGACGTCACACCCATTCTATATGATGTCTCATCCACTTTATGACATCACATCCAAGCTGTGTGTAAAATCACAGGCAACTTATCTGTGACATCACACTCACTATGTCTATGACGTTATATCCACTAACGAGACATCAGGATCCCTGTGGGGATGATAGCACAACCACTCTATCTGACGTCACACACACTCTATCTGACATGTTCTCCACTGTATCCTTTCATTAAAACCGCTATACGTATGACATCACACCCTCTATGTGTATGATGTCTTATGTACGCTATATGCCATCACATCCCCTCTTTATGCCGTCACACCCCTACATATATGACATCACATCCAATGTACTCCTTTTGTCACCCCCAATGTATATGAAGTCACAACAAAGCTATATGAAATCTCATCTTCTGTACTTGTGATACTGCATCAATCTGAGGCATCCAACCCACTGTTTTGGTTAGATGACAAGTACCTTATGTATGACATCGTGCCCAATATATCTGTGCCCTCATATGTGCTCTTTATGACATCATATCCACACATTCTCACATTACAAAACTGTATTTATGACATAACTTGCACTGTATTCATGTCATCACAGCCACTATAGGTGAAGTTCCAACAACTGTATATGACATCACATCTTCTATACAAATACCAGCACATCCAATACCTGTGTCATCACACTGGGCATATGTATGACATCACATGCACTAGACTTGACATCACATTCACTATTTATGACTTTAAATCACAGTATGTATGACCTTACACCCATTCGACTGCATCATTAGAACCACTCTCTCGATGATATCACACACATTGCATGTATGCATATCATATCCAACATAGGTATGACATCATATGCAGTATATGTGTTTCCCTACACATTCTCTTGGACATCACACACACTATATCTGACATCTCATCCACTGTATCAGTGTCATTCCACCCACTGCACAGATGATATCACACCCCCTCGATGCCCATCACAGCCAGTACATGTATGACGTCATATGCTCTCTATAACGTCATACCCCTCTATATGACATCACACCCCAGTGTTTCAAACATCCACTCAGGTGTATTCATGATATCACACCGACTTTTAGGGCTGCATGTCCACGGTATGACATCACATCCACTGTAATCATGACGTCACACCCACTCTATATGATGTCTCATTCACTTTATGACATCACATCAAAGCTGCGTGTGAAATCACAGGCAATTTATCTGTGAAATCACACTCACTATGTCTATGACGTTATATCCACTAATGAGACATCAGGAGCCCTGTTGGAATGACAGCGCAACCACTCTGTCTGACATCACACACACTCTATCTGACATGATCTCCACTGTGTCCTTTCATCAAAACCGCTATACGTATGACATCACACCCTCTATGTGCATGATGTCATACATACTCGATATGCCATCACATCCCCTCTTTATGACGTCACACCACTATATTTTTGATATCACATCCAATGTACTCATGACGTCACCCCCAATGTATATGAAGTTACATCAAAGCTATATGTAATCACATGATCTGTTCTTGTGATACTGCATAAATCCGAGCCATCCAACCCACTGTATAGGTTAGATGACAAGTACCTTATGTATGACATAGTAACCAATATATCTATGCTGTCATTTGGGC
Source organism: Antilocapra americana (assembly GCA_007570785.1). Classification (NCBI taxonomy): domain Eukaryota; kingdom Metazoa; phylum Chordata; class Mammalia; order Artiodactyla; family Antilocapridae; genus Antilocapra; species Antilocapra americana. Next base: position 11,937 of record ML661763.1, on the reverse strand, counting down.
TCTTTCTGACATCATATCCACTCAGTCTCACATCACACCACTGTATTTATGACATCACTTGCTCTCTATTCATGCCATCACACCCACTATATGTCAAGTCCCATCAACTGTATATGACATCACATCTTCTATACAAATAACAGCACATTCCATACCTGTGTCATCACACTGGGCATATGTATGACATCACATGCACTAGACTCGAAATCACATTCACTATTTATAACATTATATCACAGTATTTATGTCATTGACCCACTCGATTGCATCATCACAACCATTCTCTCGATGATATCACACACACTGCGTGTATGCATATCACATCTAACATAGGTATGACATCATACGCAGTATATGGGTTTCCCTATCCATTCTCTTGGACATCACCCACACTCTATCTGACATCGCTTTCACTGTATCAGTGCCATTCCACCCACTGTACAGATGATATCAGACCCACTCAATGCCCATCACACCCAGTACCTGCATGACGTCATATGCTCTCTATGACGTCATATCCCCTCTTTATGACATCACACCCCACTGTTTCAAACATCCAATCAGGTGTATTCATGATACCACCCCTAGTCATAGAACTCCATGTCCACGGTATGACATCACATCCACTATAATCATGACGTCACACCCACTCTATATGATGACTCATTCACTTTATGACATCACTTCCACGCTGCATGTGAAATCACAGGCAATTTATGTGTGACATCACACTCACTATGTCTATGACCTTATATCCACTAATGAGACATCAGGAGCCCTGTGGGGATGACAGCACAACCACTCTATCTGACATCACACACACTCTATCTGACATGATCTCCACTGTATCCTTTCATCAAAACCGCTATACGTATAACATCACACCCTCTATGTGTATGATGTTATACGTACTCTATATGCCATCACATCCCCTCTTTATGATGTCACACCGCTACATTTATGACATCACATCCAATGTACTCATGACGTCACCCCCAATGTATATGAAATCACATCAAAGCTATATGAAATCACATCATCTGTACTTGTGATGCTGCATCAATCGGAGTCATCCAACAAACTGTATAGGTCAGATGACAAGTACCTTAAGTATGACATCGTGCCCAATATATCTATACCGTCATATGGGCTCTTTATGACATCATATCCACTCATTCTCACATCACACCACTGTAATTATGACATCACTTGCACTGTATTCATGCCATCACACCCACCATATGTGAAGTCCCATCAACTGTATATGACATCACATTTTCTATACAAATAACAGCACATCCCATACCTGTGTCATCACACTGGGCATATGTATGACATCACATGCACGAGACTAGACATCACATTCACTATTTATGACATTAAATCCCAGTATTTATGACATTGCACCCACTCGACTGCATCATCACAACCATTCTCTCGATGATATCACACACACTGCATGTATGCATATCATATCCAACATAGGTATGACATCATACGCAGTATATGGGTTTCCCTACCCGTTCTCCTGGACATCGCGCACACTATATCTGACATCGCTTCCACTGTATCAGTGTCATTCCACCCACTGTACAGATGATATCACACCCACTCTCCGCCCATCACACCCAGTACCTGCATGACGTCATATGCTCTCTATGATGGCATATCCCCTCTTTATGACATCACACGCCACTGTTTCAAACATCCAATCAGGTGTATTCATGATACCACTCCCACTCTTAGTACTCCATGTCCACGGTATGACATCACATCCACTGTAATCATGACGTCACACCCACTCTATATGATGACTCATCCACTTTATGACATCACTTCCAAGCTGCGTGTGAAATCACAGGCAATTTATCTGTGACATCACACTCACTATGTCTATGACGTTATATCCACTAATGAGACATCAGGAGCCATGTGTGGATGACAGCACAACCACTCTATCTGACATCACACACACTCTATCTGACATGATCTTAACTGTATCCTTTCATCAAAACCGCTATACGTATAACATCACACCCTCTATGTGTATGATGTCATACGTACTCTATATGCCATCACATCCCCTCTTTATGACGTCACACCGCTACATTTATGACATCACATCCAATGTACTCATGACGTCAACCCCAATATATATGAAGTCACATGAAAGCTATATGAAATCACATCTACTGTACTTGTGATGCTGCATCAATCTGAGCCATCCAACCCACTGTATAGGTTAGATGACAAGTACCTTATGTATTACATCATGCCCAATATATCTATACCGTCATATGGGCTCTTTATGACATCATATCCACTCATTCTCACATCACACCACTGTAATTATGACATCACTTGCACTGTATTCATGCCATCATACCCACTATATGTGAAGTCCTATCAACTGTATATTACATCACATCTTCTATACAAATAACAGCACATCCAATACCTGTGTCATCACACTGGGCATATGTATGACATCAAATGTACTAGACTCGACATCACATTCACTATTTATGACATTAAATCCCAGTATTTATGACATTGTACCCACTCGACTGCATCATCACAACCATTCTCTCGATGATATCACACACATTGTGTGTATGCATATCATATCCAACATAAGTATGACATCATACGCAGTATATGGGTTTCCCTACCCGTTCTCCTGGACATCACACACACTATACCTGACATAGCTTCCACTGTATCAGTGTCATTCCACCCACTCTACAGATGATATCACACCCACTCTACGCCCATCACACCCACTACCTGCATGATGTCATATGCTCTCTATGATGTCATATCCCCTCTTTATGACATCACACCCCAGTGTTTCAAACACCAATCACGTGTATTCATGATACCACCCCCACTCTTAGGACTCCATGTCCACAGTATCACATCACATCCACTGTAAACATGACGTCACACCCACTCTATATGATGACTCATCCACTTTATGACATCAGATGCAAACTGCCTGTGAAATCACAGGCAATTTATCTGTGACATCACACTCACTATGTCTATGACGTTATATACATAATGAGACATGAGGAGCCCTGTGGGGATGACAGCACAACCACTCTATCTCACGTCACACACACTCTATCTGACATGATCTCCACTGTATCCTTTCATCAAAACCACTATACGTATGACATCACACCCTCTATGTCTATGATGTCATACGTACTCTATATGCCATCACATCCCCTCTTTGTGACGTCACACCGCTACATTTATGACATCACATCCAATGTACTCATGACGTCACCCCCAATGTATATGAAGTCACATCAAAGCTATATGAAATCACATCTTCTGTACTTGTGATACTGCCTCAATCTGAGCCATACAACCCACTGTATAGGTTAGATGACAAGTACCTTATATATGACATTGTGCCCAATATATCTATGCCGTCATATGGGCTCTTTATGACATCATATCCACTCATACTCACATCACACCACTGTAATTATGATATCACTTGCACTGTATTCATGCCATCACACCCACTATATGTGAAGTCCCATCAACTGTATATGACATCACATCTTCTATACAAATAACAGCACATCCCATACATGTGTCATCACACTGGGCATATGTATGCCATCACATGAACTAGACTCGACATCACATTCACTATTTATGACATTAAATCCCAGTATTTATGACATTGCTCCAACTCGACTGCATCATCACAACCATTCTCTCGATGATATCACACACATTGCATGCATGCATATCCTATCGAACATAGGTATGACATCATACACAGTATATGAGTTTCCCTACCCATTCTCTTGGACATCACACACACTATATCTGACATCGCTTCCACTGTATCAGTGTCATTCGACCCAATGTACAGATGATATCAAACCCACTCTATGCCCGTCACACCCAGTACCTGTATGACGTCACATGCTCTCGATGACGTCATATACCCTCTTTATGCCATCACACCCCAATGTTTCAAACATCAAATCAGGTGTATTCATGATATAACACCCACTCTTAGGAGTCCATGTCCACGGTATGACATCACAACCACTGTAATCATGACGTCACACCCACTCTATAAGATGTCTCATCCACTCTATGACATCACATCCACGCTGCATGGGAAGTCACAGGAAATTTATCTGTGACATCACACTCACTATGTCTGTGACGTTATATCGACTAATGAGATGTCAGTAGCCCTGTGTGGATGACAGCACAACCACTCTCTCTGACATCACACCTACTCTATCTGACTTGATCTCCACTGTATCCTTTCATCAAAACAACGATACGTATGACATCACATGCTCTGTGTGTATGATGTCATACGTACTCTGTATGAGATTACTTCCACTCTTTACGACGTCACACCACTATATTTATGACATCACATCCAATGTACTCATAATGTCAACCCAAATGTACATGAAGTCACATCAAAGCTTTATGCATTCACATCTTCAGTACTTGTGATACAGGATCAATCTGAGCCATCAAACCCACTGTATAGGTTAGATGACAAGTCCCTTATGTATGACATCGTACCTAATATATCTATGCCATCATATGGGCTCTTTATGATATCATATCCACTCATTCTCACATCAAGCCACTGTATTTATGACATCACTTGCACTGTATTCATGCCATCACACCGACTATATGTGAAGTCCCATCAACTGTATATGACATCACATCTTCTATACAAATAACAGCACATCCCATACCTGTGTCATCACACTGGCCATATGTATGACATCACATGAACTAGACTCGACAGCACATTCACTATTTATGACATTAAATCACAGTATTTATGACACTGCACCCACTCGACTGTATCATCACAACCATTCTCTCGATGATATCACACACATTGCATGTATGCATATCATATCCAACATGGGTATGACATCATACGCAGTGTCTCGGTTTCCCTACCCATTCTTTTGGACATCACACACACTATACCTAACATCGCTTCCACTGTATCAGTGTCATTCCACCCACTGTACAGATGATATCACACCCACTCTATGCCCATCATGCCCAGTACCTGTATGACTTCATATGCTCTCTATGACATCATATCCCCTCTTTAAGCCATCACACCCCAGTGTTTCAAACATCAAATCAGGGGTATTCATGATATCACACACACTCTTAAGGCTCCATGTCCACTGTATGACATCACATCCACTGTAATCATGCTGTCACACCCACTCTATATGATGTCTCATCCACTTTATGACATCACTTCCAAGCTGCGTGTGAAATCACAGGCAATTTATCTGTGACATCACACTAACTATGTCTATGACGTTATATCCACTTATGAGACATCAGGAGCCCTGTGGGGATGACAGCACAACCACACTATCTGACATCACACACAGTCTATCTGACGTGATCTGCACTGTATCCTTTCATCAAAACCACTATACATTTGACATCACACCCTCTATGTGTATGATGTCATACGTACTCTATAGGCCATCTCATCCTCTCTTTATGACGTCACACCCCTACATTTATCACATCACATCCAATGTACTCATGACGTCACCCCCAATGTATATGAAGTCACATCAAAGGTATATGAAATCACATCTTCTGTACTTGTGATACTGCATCAATCTGAGCCATCCAACGCACTGTATACGTTAGATGACAAGTAACATTTGTATCACATCGTGCCCAATATATCTATGACGTCATAGGGATCTTTATGACATAATATTCACTCATTCTCACATCACACCACTGTATTCATGCCATCACACCCACCATATGTGAAGTCCCATCCACTGTATATGACATCACATCTTCTACACAAATAACAGCACATTCCATACCTGTGTCATGACACTGGTCATTTGTATGACAACACATGCCCTAGACTCGACATCACATTCACTATATATCACCTTACATCACAGTATTTATGACATTGCACCCACTCGACTGCATCACCACAACCATTCTCTCGATGATATCACACACATTGCATGTATGCATATCATATCCAACATAGGTATGACATCATACGAAGTATATGGTTTTCCCTAACCATTCTCTTGGACATCACACACACTATATCTCACATTGCTTCCACTGTATCAGTGTCATTCCACCCACTATACAGATGATATCACACCCACTCTATGCCCATCACACCCAGTACGTGTCTGAGGTCATATGCTCTCTATGACGTCATATCCCCTCTTATGACATCACACCCCAGTGTTTAAACATCAAATCAGGTGTATTCATGACATCACACCCACTCTTAAGACTCCATGTCCACCGTATGACATCACATCCCCAGTAATCATGACATCACACCCACTCTATATGATGTCTCATCCACTTTATGATATCACACCCAAGCTGCGTGTGAAATCACAGGCAATTTAGGTGTGACATCACACTCACTATGTCTATGAAGTTATATCCACTAATGAGACATCAGGAGCACTGTGGGGATGACAGCACAACCACTCTATATGTCATCACACACACTCTATCTGAAATGATCTCCACTGTATCCTTTCATCATAAACGCTATACGTATGACCTCACACCCTCTATGTGTATGATGTCACACGTATTCTTTATGCCATCATCCCCTGTTTACGACGTCACACACCTACATTTATGACATCACATCCAATGTACTCATGACGTCACCCGCAATGTATATGAAGTCACATCAAAGCTATATGAAATCACATTTTCTGTACTTGTGATACTGCGTCAACCTGAGCCATCAAATCCCCTCTATAGGTTAGATGACAAGTACCTTATGTATGACATCGTGCCCAATATATCTAAGCCCTCATAAAGGCTATTTATGACATCATATCCATTCATTCTCCCATCACAACACTGTATTTATGACATCACTTGCACTGTATTCATGCCATCACACCCAATATATGTGAAGTCCCATCAACTGTATATGACATCACATATTCTATACAAATAACAGCACATCCCATACCTGTGTCATCACACTGGGTATATGTATGACATCACATGCACTAGACTCGACATCACATTCACTATTTACGACATTAAATCACAGTATTTATGACATTGCACCCACTCGACTGCATCACCACAATCACTCTCTCAATGATATCACACACATTGCATGTATCCATATCATATCCCTTATATGTATGACATCATACGCAGTATATGGGTTTTCCTACCCATTCTCCTGGACATCACACACACTATATCTGACATCGTTTCCACTGTATCAGTGTCATTCCACCCACTGTACAGATGATATCACACCCACTCTATATCCATCATGTCCAGTACGTGTATGACGTCATATGCTCTGTATGACGTCGTATCCCCTCTTTATGCCATCACACCCCAGAGTTTCAAACATCAAATCAGGTGTATTCATGATATCACACCCACTCTTAGGACTCCATGTCCACGGTATAAGATCACATCCACTGTAATCATGACGTCACACCCACTCTATATGATGTCTCATCCACTTTATGACATCACATCCAAGCTGCGTGTGAATTCACAGGCAATTTGTATGTGACATCACACTCAGTATGTCTATGACGTGATATCCACTATTAATACATTAGGAGCCCTGTGAGGATGACGGCACCACCACTCTATCTGACATCACCCCCACTCTATCTGACATGATCTCCACTGTATCCTTTCTTGAAAACCACTATACGTATGACATCACATCCTCTATGTGTATGATGCCTTACGTACTCTATATGCCATCACTTCCACTCTTTATGACGTCACACCACTATATTTATGACATCACATCCAATGTACCGATGACGTCACCCCAAATGGATATGAAGTCACATCAATGTTATATGAAATCACATCTTCAGTACTTGTGATACAGGATCAATCTGAGCCATCAATCCCACTGTATTGTTTAGATGAGAAGTACCTTATGTATGACATCGTGCCCAATGTATCTATGCCGTCATATGGGCTCTTTATGACATAAAATCCACTCATTGTCATATCACACCACTGTATTTATGACATCACTTGCACTGCCTTCATGCCATCACACCCACTATAGGTGAAGTCCCTTGAACTGTATATGACATCACATTTTCTATAAAAATAACAGCACCTCCAATACCTGTGTCATCTCACTGGGCATATGTATGACATCACATGCACTAGACTCGATGTCACATTCAATATGTATGACATTAAATCACAGTATTTATGACATTGCACCCACTCGACTGCATCCTGACAACCATTATCTCGATGATATCATACACATTGCTTGTATGCATATCATATCCAACATAGGTATGACATCATACGCTGTATATGGGTTTCCCTACCCATTCTCTTGGACATCACACACACTATATCTGACATCGCTTCCACTGTATCAGTGTCATTCCAGCCACTGTACAGATGATATCACACCCACTCTATGCACATCACACCCAGTCCCTTTATCACATCATATGCTCTCTATGACATCATATCCCCTCTTTATGGCATCACACCCCAGTGTTTCAAACATCAAATCAGGTGTAATCATGATATCGCACCCACTCTTATGTTGGGGCTCGGCCTGCTGATGCGATAATCCAGAGCCATTACGGTCGAAACACTGCAATCCTGCTGCCATATAAGGCACTGATTACTTGCCAGCTCTACATTCGGCTGGCAAATCACCAAAAGGGCCATGCGGCGAACATATATCCAACAGGCCAATCGCACACAAGACTCGTATTTCTTACATGCCCGTCAGAACTCCACCCTTCCTTTTCCCACTCCGCCCTCTCCTCCCCATATATTATCGCCTTGCACTCAATAAAGTTTTGCAACTTGATCAGAACCTTTGTCTTGCTGCCGTTCTTTACACCTCTTGTCCCAACCCTTTCATCCGTTTTCATGTGGATTCGGAACCCCCGTTGATTGCTCTGCGGGCTAGAGTGACTGTGCCCAGCTAGCGGCCGGAGCAAGTGACGCCCAACGTTGGGCCCGAAAACCGCTTGGACGGACCGCCGTCCCCGTTGACCAGACCCCGCAAGGAGCACCGCGATCATCCACTCATGAGACGACTCTGGAGAAATCCCGCCTCCCCAGACGGCGGCATTCTGTCAGGTAAGAATTAATCATGCTACAAGCATGTTCAAAAGATGATGTTTTTATTAGCCAGCTTAAAAAATCCCTCAAGGTGTGAAGAATTCGGGTTCGTAAAAAAGATTAAGTTTCCTTTTTTCATTTTATTTTTAAGACCTGCCCCTGGTTCCCTCAAGAGGGTACTATCGACACTCGCTTGTGGAATCGGAGATTACCTTAATGACTATTATCATGTCTTTGGTCCCCAGACTGTGCCTATTACCACCTTTAACTGGTACAATCTTATAAAAGATATTCTCACCAACCAGGGCCATACCCCAGACATGCAGCACCTTTGTCGGGAAGCACAAAGAATCCTTTCCCGCCACTCCCGTCCCCCCTCTAGAGCGCCCTCTACCCAAGATCTTATACAAAGCGACCCCATACACCCAAATAAATCCAGCGCTGCTACCATTACTCGCCCCCCTTCACGGGCCCTCTCAAACTGTCCCTCGATTTCTATCAATATTGAAACAAATCCAAATCCTACTGCTATATACCCCGATCTTAAAGACTTAAGAGAGATAACCAGCAGAGGCACAGAGGATCAGCTGCCCCCTGCTGACCAAGCTAATTTAGAAGATGAGGCATCCCACTATAAGGCCCTGACTGGCCTCCCTCCTCCT
>SRVM01015752.1:0-77540 GCA_007570785.1 Antilocapra americana | reverse complement strand
CCACCTCTTTGGTGACCCCAGGGACTGTGGCCCACCATGCTCCTCTGCCCACGGGATTCTCCAGGCAGGAATACTGGAGGATGTTGTCGTTTCCTTCTTCGGGGGATCTTACAGACCCAGGGATCAAACCCACATCTCCTGCACGGGCAGGTGGACTCTTTACCAGCTGAGCCATCAGGACAGTTCAGTGCTAACAACTATGCTGGGGACAGCAGTGAGCAAACCGGACAAAAATCCACGTCTTTAAGAAACTTTCAGTCTAAAAGAGGAGGAGGGAGGAGAACACTGTAACAAGACAAAGATAAAGCAAAATATACAGCATGTCAAAGGAGAGAGAATGCTTTGGAGAAAAAGAGAAAGAGGATTAAGTGTGATGAGAACTGGATGCATTGCTCAAGACAGCAGTCAGTGAAGCCGTCACTGAAAAACTAATATCCAGGTGAGGAGCTGAGTGTTACGAAGTAAAGCCTGTCAAGACCTGGGAAGAGGAAGCAAAAAAAAGCAGGACCTGCAGAGCCCTCAGGCAGAAATAGGCAGAGGAGTGTGACTGCAGCAAGGTCAGTAGCCTTATATATATATAAGAGAGGAAGAATGCCACAAACTGGTTTATATTTTATCATTATCTCTACCAAAGGGCATCCCTGGTAGCTCAGTTGGTAAAGAATACACCTGCAATGCAGGAGACCCTGGTTCGATTCCTGGGTTGGGAAGTTCCCTTGGAGAAGAGATAGGCTACCCACGTCAGTATTCCTGGACTTCCCTTGTGGTTCAAATGGTAAAGATTCCTTCTGCAATGCAGGAGACCCGGGTTTGACCCCTGGGTCTGTAAGATCCTCAGGAGGAGGGCATGGCTACCCGTTCCAGTGTGCTTGCCTGAAGAATCCCATGGACAGAGGAAACTGGTGGGTACAGTCCATCAGGTGGCAAAGTCAGATAAGATTGAGCCACTAAGCACAGTACACACAGCACTGAAAGGGCAACAAGTAGAGTTTTGATGATGGTTCTCTTTTGAAGTAGAATCACAGAATTTGCTGATGGATTGATTGGCTTGGGGATATGTATGGAAGAGAAAGAAGATCGATTCCAGGAGTTTTGGCATAAGCAAGAATAGCATGCTGCTAAGTTACCTCAGTCGTTTCTGACTCCGTGTGACGCCACCGACGGCAGCCCACCAGGCTCCCCCATCGCTGGGATTCTCCAGGCAAGAACACTGGAGTGGGTTGTCGTTTCATTCTCCAATGCATTAAAGTGAAAACTGAAAGTGAAGTCACTCAGTTGTGCCCGACTCGTATCAATCCCATGGACTGCAGCCTACCAGGCTCCTCCGTCCATGGGATTTTGCAGAGAGTACTGGAGTGGGGTGCCTTCGCGTTCTTTGAAGAACAGCATGACAAGTAACTAATATGAGTTGGTCAGGCTGGAGAGGAAGACCAGGAACTTAGTTTTGAAGCTGTTAACTTTCAAATATTTATTATGCAGGTAAGTAGAGATGTCAATTAGGCAACTGAATATACAAAGTCTAAAGTTCCAGCCCAAGGCCTAGGAAGATACTTATTTGAGAGTTTCAAGCCTTAAGTCTGATGACATCATTAAGGGACTAAGTATAGAAGGAAAAAAGAAGTTGTCCCTGGCTTGAGACACTTATCTGTCAGAAGTCTAGGAGATGAGGAACACAAATTACTTGTCAGAAACAGGGTTAAGAAAGAAGTTAATTTGAAAACACAACTTTTAGAAACTCAAATTACTGTGTGACCCAGAAATTCCACTCCTAGCGATGTACCTATGATAAAGTGAAAACAATGTCCATAACAAAACTTGTATAAAATGTTCACAGCAGCATTATTCACAATCATATAAAACACCAGAAACAACCCCAAATATCTATCAACTGATAAGTGGATACACTGTGGTATGGATACAGAGTGAAATATTGTTTGGCCATAAAAAGAATAAAGAACTAATAAGTACTACAGGTGAACTCTGAAAACACCATTAAAAAAAGAAGTCAGTCATAAAAGATCATACTGTATATTCCATTTATGTGAAATGTCCAGAATAGACACAGAAAATATATTTGTGCTTGCTAAACACTAATGAGGTTAGGGAGGAATGAGGACAGGATTTCCTTTTGGAGCAATGAAAATGTGATAAAATTGATTTATGTTGATGGCTGCACGACCCTGAGTATAATGAAAAAACCATACATACACTTTAAATGGATGACGTGCATGTTAGGTGAATATCTCAATAAAGCTGTTGCCATAATGAAAACCACAACCAACCAACCCCCCCCCCCACACACACACCACCACTGGAGAATTCACAAAATAGAACTGGTTACTCTTGTATACTTTATTGATGCTCACCCCAAATCTAAAACTTCTCTTCCATGCATTATGATAGCAACCTTACAAAGTCAAAGTTAACTGTAGAAAATCTACAAAGGTGAACAAAATATATAAGGAAGAAAATTAAAAATCATCCATAAATCCACATCCTTTCAAACTTCAGGTGATTCCTTTCTAATCATTTCCCCCCCTACTTACTTACATTTATTTTGGTGAAAATAAAACTGAAACCATACTATGTTACATTTTATGGCTATACCACACATATCTATTCTTCTAATTGTAAGGAATTTAAAAAGTTTCTACATGTTTACTATTACAAATAGTCCTTTAGCCAAATCTCTGAAGAACGCAATATGAGAAGAACAAATTTCTAGAAATACAATTACTTTGTTAAAATTTGTGAATTTTTTTTTAACTCTTAAAATACTGCCTTCCTGAAACCTATACCAATTTATCCTCTCATCAATAGTGCAAGGGGACACAATTTACCACAAATGGAACTAGCTCTTGTCAGTTTAATATTTTTTACCAATGTGCATGAAAAAATATTATCTTATTTAATTTGGGGCTCATTTCTTAATAGTGATCAAACGATTTTCACATTGACATCTTTTGTAAACTGCCAGCTTACATCCTTCTTTGCCCTTCTGGGGTATTAGTCACTTTCCTACAGTTTTACTTCAAGAATGCTTTTATGTATTCCTCCTCTATCATAAACAACATTTTGTCTTTTGTATTTTAAGTTTGATGATGGTGGCTTTCACTTACCAAAATTAAAGATTGATTTAAATGAATCAATCTTTTCATTTTTCAATAATTCTTATTCTAAAAAAGAAAATCTTTCCCCAAACTGGTGAGAAAAATGATTATCAAGCTTTCCTTCTAACAGTTTCTGTTCTTTATTTTCCTTTGCAAGATTTCCTAAGTATTTAACACAGGAATGTAGACTGCTAACAGTTTTACATATACTAGCTCACTGAATGCTCATCATCACCCTACAAGAGACCTTTTATCTTTCTCATCGCCTTCCAATGAAGGGAAGATTAAAGTATATGACTAAGGTAACTGTTAATAAGCTGCAGAACAGAAATTTAAAGCTAAAGTAACATCAAGCCATATTTGTTTCAATGTGCTCATATCCAAATTAAGACATTTTAATAGGCCTATGCTTCGCTGTAGGGTTCTCTCATTATATCCTCATCTGAGAAACAAAAGCCAGTTACTAAAACATGTAATTCCTTAAGTTTGAAGTTCAATAGTGGCTGAAGTTAAATAAGTCCTGGTCCACACCCTTCAATCAACTTAAACACTTTTTGTTCTATATTTTTTTACAATAACATTGTGGGTGTCTCTAAGTTAAAGTATGATAAGCATGCCACTTGGCTTTTCGACACAGACCAAGTTGGTTTCATTCTGTAGAACCAGGCTAAACTAGAATTTAATAGCTCCACATGATAAAAGAAAAAGATCTACAGAGTAACTTTCAAAGACTCCACTATAATGATCAACTTATGTAGTATCTGTAATCAATGCCCTCTCTCATTTAGTTTTCCTTTTGGTCATGTAGATAAAACTGCTCACAAACTAGTGCTTAAATAGGAACACACCAGATTATTGATAATATTCCTCCCCTCAATGAGTATTAAAAATGTCTTAGTTTACTTTATTTAAATTGTCCTGTTTTACTTAGGTTATTATTGTAAGCATTCTCAAATTCTTTTTGAAAATAGGCAAAGAATTAATAGTATTCATTACAATTAATGTTGCTCAAAGCTATGCATTCAGCAAATTCCTCTGACTGAATTTAGCAAAGTACTATGGCATAATTTTAAGTGTGCTGTTCAACACAATGTAAAATAATGTATTTTACGTAAATATGATATTACCTAAATTGAAAAAAACAAATTAGATGCTGAACACATATACTTTACTGCAAACTGGGACTGGAACACAGAATTATATTTTAACGCCTTACCTACAAGCTTTTCTGACAAATATCACATTAAAATTTAATCAATGAATTAAGGCTAAGTATCTCGAGTGGTTGAGAGCTCAGAAAGTTGTGTCTAGAACAGCAGCCTTGCCGTGACTTTACATCCAACTAAACCTTGATGACTCCTTCAATCTCAAAGTCTATCTCAAAGGAAGACATTAATACTTGACCGATTTTTCAGGTTGATTTTATTCTGTTAACAGAGGAATTAAAAGCTCACATAATTATACCCTTCATATTCTGTTCCGTACATGTTAATAAAAATAAAGCAGTGCCTTATGCATTTGGGTTGTATTTTATTTTGACTTTGATAATTCAACTAAAAATTGAATTGACAAAATTTACAAATGGTAATACTTTTCCAGAGTCCTATTTAAACTTCCAGAGTTAAGCTATCAAGGATTCCTGGCTTTGGTGTGTTGTGAACCAAACAAAAATTGGTCTTACCTTTACACCCTGAATGAGACCATTCATGAGGAATGTGTGTTGAGGAAATGTTTCATGTAGAACCTACAAAAAGCAAACAAACATCAAGAAAAATTCTCAAGTAAATGAAAGGGAAAGATTTCTGCCTCTTGTTAATGGCAGACTAGCTAACTAAACCCTGGAATGAAAAATATGAAGGAATAATGAAATATGGAAAATGTCTTCAAAGTAGGAAAAGCTAACAAGATAGTGAGGCAGTGCCGGGAGCCGTCAGGATGCCCCCTTGCTCGGATGACAAGGTCACGAGCCTAAGAAAGAAATTGCAAAGCTGACTTTCTTTATCGGGGCATCCCGGGCAAGCCCCACCCTGGTATTTTTCTTGGAAGTTCTGTCCATGCTTGGAACATTGGCTCATCTCAGTAGGTCAGTCACAGTTGGAAAGAATTCGTCCTGAGATAATCCCCCTAGACCTAATGGACCAGAGGATCCGGGAAGGTGGATCACCTTCCCCGGGGGCTATGGAGGAATGAAAGGGACATTTAAATGGATTACTACTCCTTACTGGGGAGTTTACCAAGAGTTCTCTGGAGGTCATGGCAAGGCCACCACCAGAAAGGCTCGTACTTGAGTCACCTTTCCACCTCCCACTCCTCTGACCACTCCACAGAGGAGGCTCGCTTCCTTGAAGAAATCAGGCTCGATTGAGACTCAGGAATGCTCATAACTGTGGCCAGCATAGTTGAAGATATTGATTGCTTTAGAATAATGTAGACATAGGAATTCATTTTAGTAGTTGTAAGGTTAATAGGACTTCATTGTTAAAGCAGTGCTGCTAAACTGTCTCTTTGTCCTCTTTTCTCTTTCCTTGTAAGAACCAAAATAGGTTAATAGAATAAAAGTTTCAAGCTTAAGCCCTTCTTTCTAGCTTCTACATAGTTGCACCTAGTAAGAGAAATGTAACCTTTCTACTTAGATTGATGTACTTATCCAAGTATGCTGGAGACATTCAAATGGTAAACATACTATTGTTAAGTCTAATTATGCAGAAATCCGACCTTTTGCAGGGAAAATGAGCTTAATGTTAAAGTTGTTGGTGGTAGGCAAAAAACAAAAGATTGTATAGAATATTTGTGATGTAATGGGGATGTTTTTTGGCTATAAAACTGTAAACTAACAAAAATAAAGTGAGAGACTTCTCCATCTCCTTTTGGAGAGACTTCTCCATCACCCCACAAAACTAACAGCAATAAAGAGAGACTGCTCCATCACCACACATTGACTCAGCTCAGTTCTTCTTCCGCCGACGCCACCCATCCCTCAAGACCCCTGGACCCCGCCGAGGCTGGACCCCGGCAACCGGCGCCCAACGTGGGGCACGAACCCATGACCCTGGGATTAAGAGTCCCATGCTCTACTCAAACTCAGTTATGAACCTGCATCCAAGCTTCACGTCATGTACATAGTCCAGGAAAACTCAAACCTTAAATTTGGATTATACTGATCTAGACTGGTAGCCTCTCCAGCTCCAATACTTTGGCCACCTGATGCAAAGAGCCGACTCACTGGAAAAGACACTGATGCTGGGAAAGATGGAAGGCAAAAGGAGAAGAGGGAGGCAGAGAATGAGACGGCTGGAGAGCATTACTGATTCCACGGAAATGAACCTGGGCAAACAATGGAAGACACTGAGAGACACGGAGGCCTGGTGTGCTGCAGTCCAAGGGGTTGCAAAAATTTGGACGTGACTTAACAACTGAACAATAAGATGTTAATATTATACAACATTAAAGATAGCAATTAACAGTAGACGTCGTAAGTTTACATGTAATGCTACAGAAGTCACGAAAATAAAAGGAATAGAATACGACGGCACACTGAGAGAAGCTACCATGGGCCGGAGGTCGGGGGCGGCGGTTGGGGGGCCTACCCCGGGCCGGAAGGCTGGAGGTCTGGGGCGGCTGCCGAGAGGAGCTACCCTGCGACCAAGATCAGGGGCGGAGGTTGGGAGGACCTACCCCGGGCCGGAGGTCGGGGCGGGGCCCGAGAGGAGGTCGGGGGCAGCAGCTGCACTTTCCTGGAGCAGCTGTGAAGAGAGACCCCGCGTCCAGAGTAAGAGAAACCCAGAAGCTCGGTGGAGAGGAGCTGCCTCACACCGACGTCAGGAGCAGAGGCCGAGAAGAGCTACGCCACACCCGACGAGCGGCGGCTGAGAGGGCCGAGAGGAGCTACTCCATCATCAAGGTCAGGAGGGACGGCTGTGCGGAGACACCCATCGTCCAAGGCAAGGAGCAGCGGCTGCACTTCGCTGGAGCAACCGTGAAGACGATCCCACGTCAGAGGTAGGAGAAACCCAAGCAAGAGCCTAAGTGTTGTCAAAGGGCATCAGAGGGCAGACATAGTAGAACCATACTAGCCAGTCTGACCACACGGTCCACAGGGTCATGGAGAGGTATGACAGACTGTGGTCCACTGGAGAAGGGAATGGCAAACCACTTCAGCATTCTTGCCTTGAGAACCTCATGAACAGTACGAAAAGGCAAAAAGATAGGATACTAAAAGTTGAACTCCCCAGGTCGGTAGGTGCCCGATATGCTACTGGAGATCAGTGGAGAAATAACTGAGAAAGAATGAAGGGATGGAGCCAAAGCAAAATCGATGCCCATCTGTGGATGTGACTGGTGATAGAACCAGGTCCAATGTTGGAAAGAACAATATTGCATGGGAACCTGGAATGTTAGGTCCATGAATCAAGGCAAACTGTAAGTGATCAAACAGGAGATGGCAAGAGTGAACGTCGACATTCTAGGAATCAGTGAACTAAGATGGACTGGAATGGGTGAACTGAACTCAGATGACCATTATATCTACTATTGTAGGCAGGAATCCCTTAGAAGAAATGGAGTAGCCATCATGGTCAACAAAAGAGTCCAAAATGCAGTACCTGGATGCAATCTCAAAAATGACAGAATGATCTCTGTTTGTTTCCAAGGCAAACCATTCAATATAACGGTAATCCAAGCCTATGCCCCAAACAGTAATGCTGAAGAAGCTGAAGTTGAACGGTTCTATGAAGACCTACAAGATCTTTGAGAACTAACACCCAAAAAAATGTCCTTTTCACTATAAGAGACTGGAATGCAAAAGTAGGAAGTCTGGTAGCACCTGGAGTAACAGGCAAATTTGTCCTTGGAGTACAGAATGAAGCAGGGCAAAGGCGAATAGTTTTGCCAAGAAAACGCACTGGTCATAGCAAACACCCTCTTCCAACAACACAAGAGAAGACTCTGCACATGGACATCACCAGATGGTCAACACCGAAATCAGACTGATTATATTCTTTGCAGCCAAAGATGGAGCTGTATACAGTCAGCAAAAACAAGACGGGGAACTGACTGTGGCTCGGATCATAAACTCCTTATTGCCAAATTCAGACGAAATTGAAGAAAGTAGGGAAAACCACTAGACCATTCAGGTATGATCTAAATCAAATCCCTTGTAATTATACAGTGGAAGTGAGAAATAGATTGAAGGGACTAGATCTGATAGAGAGAGTGTCTGATGAACTATGGACAGAGGTTTGTGACACTATACAGGAGACAGGGATTAAGACGATCCCCAAGAAAAAGAAATGTAAAAAAGCAAAATGGCTGTCTGAGGAAGCCTTACAAATAGCTGTGAAAAGAAGAGAAGCGAAAAACAAAGGAGAAAAGGAACCATATTCCCATCTGAATGGAGAATTCCAAAGACTAGCAAGGAGAGATAAGAAAGCCTTCCTTAGCAATCAATGCAAAGAAACAGAGGAAGGCAACAGAAATCTCTTCAAGAAAATTAAAGATACCAGGGGAAGATTTCATGCCAAGATGGGCTCAATAAAGGACAGAAATGGTAGGGACCCAACAGAAGCAGAAGATATTAAGAAGAGGTGGCAAAAATACACAGAAGAACTATACAAAAAAGATCTTCATGACCCAGATAATCACGATGGTTTGATCACTCACACTCAGCTAGGGCCAGACATCCTGGAAGGTGAAGTCAAGTGGGCCTTAGAAAGCATCACTACAAACAAAGCTAGTGGAGGTGATGGAATTCCAGTTGAGCTATTTCAAATCTTAAAGCATGACGCTGTGAAAGTGTTGCATTCCATATGCCAGCAAATTTGGAAAACTCAGCAATGGCCACAGGACTGGAAGAGGTCAGTTTACATTCCTATCCCAAAGAAACGCAATGCCAAAGAATGCTCAAACTACAACACAATTGCACTCATCTCACACGCTAGTAAAGTAATGCTCAAAATTCTCCAAGCGAGGCTTCAGCAATACATGAACCATGAACTTCCAGATGTTCAAGCTGGTTTTAGAAAAGGCAGAGGAACCAGAGATCAAATTGCCAACATTTGCTGGATTATCAAAAAGCATGAGAGTTCCAGAAAAACATCTACCTCTGCTTTATTGACTATGCCAAAGCCTTTGACTGTGTGGATCACAATAAGCTGTGGAAGATTCTTAAAGAGATGGGAATACCAGACCATCTGACCTGTCTCTTGAGAAACCTGTACACAGGTCAGGAAGCAGCAGTTAGAACTGGACATGGAACAACAGACTGGTTCCAAATAGGAAAACGAGTACGTCAAGGCTGTATACTGTCACTCTGCTTATTTAACTTATATGCAGAGTACATCATGAGAAACGCTGGGCTGGAAGAAGCGCAAGCTGGAATCAGGATTGCCGGAAGAAATATCAATAACCTCAGATATACAGACGACACCACCCTTATGGCAGAAAGTGAAGAGGAACTAAAGAGCCTCTTGCTAAAAGTGAAGGAAGCGAGTGAAGCAGTTGGCTTAAGGCACAACATTAAAAAAACTAAGATCATGGCATCTGGTCCCACCACTTCATGGGAAATAGATGGGGAAACAGTGGGAAAAGTGTCAGACTTTATTTTTTGGGGCTCCAAAATCACTGCAGGTGGTGACTGCAGCCATGAGATCAAAAGACGCCTACTCCTTGGAAGGAAAGTTATGGCCAACCTGGATAGTATATTGAAAAGCAGAGACATTACTTTGCCAACAAAGGTCCATCTAGTCAAGGCTATGGTTTTTCCAGTAGTCATGTATGGATGTGAGAATTGGACAGTGAAAAAGGCTGAGTGCCGAAAAATTGATGCTTTTGAACTGTGGTGTTGGAGAAGACTCTTCAGAGTCCCTTGGACCGCAAGGAGATCCAATCAGTCCATCCTAAAGGAGATCAGTCCTGGATAATTCATTGGGAGGACTGATGTTGAAGCTGAAAATCCAGTATTTTGGCCACCTGACGCGAAGAACTCACTCATTTGAAAAGACCCCAATGTCAGCAAAGATTGAAGGCAGGAGGAGAAGGGGATGACAGAGCATCAAGTGGTTAGATCGCATCACTGACTCAATGGACATGAGTTTGGGTAAACTCTGGGAGTTGGTGATGGACAGGTAAACTCCTGGTGTGCTGAGTTTCATGGGGTCGCAAAGAGTCAGATATGACTCAGAGACTGAACTGACTGACTGATAATCTGGTTATTGGGTCAAAATGCCCCAAGGATTTTAACTTTCTGGAAGGTGGTTTTAGAATTTCTCAGAGGATATCAAAAACACTAAAGTATTACTCATTTCAATTCGAATTCTTCCCAAATAAAAATCCCAAATAAAAAAACTGTTACACAATAACTTCTACATTGAGAAACCCGCTGAACAACTGTAAGTACAGACAACTGGTTGCATCAGAAAAGCACTATTTTGAAACTCTGAGCTTTGTAACCTAAAGACATTGTAGGGGGAAAAAAATCAGAAAATATGGGTCAAAAAGTAAATTATAACAGTTTGTTAAAGTGAATAGACTGGTGTGTCTATATTTATATTAAAAAATATGTCTGAGAGAAGCTGTCACTCAAGACACATGTGCCTGTAACACATACATTTTTTCAAAGTAAATGCACATTTTATACCTGTCTCTCAGACAGCCCTAGGCAGTAGGGACATAGTGAAGAACACAGCAGGCACGATCTCCTGAAACTTGAAATGGAGACTACTTATCCCTCATTAACCAATAACCTTCTACAGTAAAGGATTAATGAAAAAAAGGCAATGCAATGAAAAAGAATAAAACAGAGGATTAAAAACACAGCAGTTTAACCTTACTATTTCATCCAAGATGTAATTTTAAATGTGCTAGAAGAATGAAAAACTTTAAAAGGTATATCACAAAGTAATATGTAAAGGGAATAGCCACCCTCTCAAGATCTCTATTTTCTAAACCTAATTTGGGAACCAAGTTTACCTAGATCCAAAGGGATTCTCTGGTAAGGCAAAATGGTGATTGGGAAGAGTTTACCAACAATGATTTTTACAAAACAATTTAAGACAACTGAAAGCTTAAAGCCA
This sequence comes from Antilocapra americana, assembly GCA_007570785.1. Taxonomy (NCBI): domain Eukaryota; kingdom Metazoa; phylum Chordata; class Mammalia; order Artiodactyla; family Antilocapridae; genus Antilocapra; species Antilocapra americana. The sequence goes on along the minus strand of SRVM01015752.1, from coordinate 66,361 downwards.
ATTTAAAAACACCTTTATTAAAACTGAGTGTTAAGAAGTTACTAGGCACTTAAAGTCTGCACCCCAATCTTTTCTTCAGCATCTCCCTTCCCTCTAACCACATCATGTATCAGACCTCCAAGTTCTTGCTAAGGGATTAAATGGTCTCTGCAAACAAATGGCTATAGGTCAGCTACCAAAAATGGAAATTCTTCATTCTTTCATTCATCACTGTCACTGTTACATAGTACTTACCAATCTCCTATTACTATGTGCTTAACTCAAAGGCTGTTACACCCACAGTAAGTAAGTTACCAACTTCACCAAAGCACTGCAGTGTTTTCCTCTAGGACTTCTACAAGATTTTCCTAACTCTGCAGACTAGAGTTCATACACAAGCATTCCCAAGATTTTGGTTCAATGGAAGTAGTCCTGCTACCCAAGAATATTTAATAAGCAGATATTTTGTTGCAGGTGGTTCACAGTCTACAGTGAAAACAACACAATTAAACAGTCTAAAATTACTGTCAAGAGCTACTCTCAAACACATACTTAGATATACAGCTCATATGCTTAAGGATGTCTCTGTTCTCATCAACAAGGACCTGGTTCAGCAATACTTACAGTTAACATTGAAGTTGTCAATAGGCCCCATGCAAAGAATTCAAGGAAGATGACGATAGCAGCATGGTATACACTTGGTCTGCCAAAGCCTTGTAGCTAAAAAAAGAGGAAAATTATTATGAAAAACAGTGAACAGTTAAAAGAAACCCATTATCCTAAAATAGTACTTAACACACACAAACTGTATAAACTATTTTCCAGTAGTCATGTATGGATGCAAGAGTTGGACCATAAAGAAAGCTGATCACCAAAGAATTGATACTTTTGAACTGTGGTGATGGAGAAGACTCTTGAGAGTCCATTGGACTGCAAGGAGACCAAATTAGTCAATCGTAGAGGAAATCAGTCCTGAATGTTCATTGGACGGACTGATGCTGAAGCTGAAGCTCCATTACTTTGGTCATCTGACGCGAAGAACTGATTCAACGGAAAAGACTGTGATGCTGGGAAAGATTGAAGGCAGGAGGAGAAAGGGACAATAGAGGATGAGATGGTTGGATGGCATCACTGACTCAATGGACATGAGTTTGAGCAAGCTCTGGGAGTTCGTGATAGACAGGGAAGACTGGCATGCTGCAGTTCATGGGGTCGCCAAGAGACGGACATGACTGAGAGACTGAACTGAACTGATATTATTTAAGATAAAACTTCATTCTGTAGTATCCCTGATTTCTTCATCTTCCCTTACGGAAGATGTCAAGATTATACACTTTCTACTTGGCCTGTCAATGTAAATCACTGCAACTCTGGTAGAAAATCAAATGGGTCTTCAAGGGACTCAGGTTCCAGGACTTGAATATTCTTCTGAGCACACTAATTAAGGGTTCCTTAGCCATCTGGCCTAAGTCTGAAGTTGCCCTTGTTACATGAGAGAGGCAGACAGGGAGTCAACACTACAAAGCTCCAGGGGCAGCATGCCACTTCAATCATGTCCGACTCTGTGCAACCCCATGGACTGTAGCCTATCAGGCTCCTCCATCCATGGGATTCTCCAGCAAGAACACTGGAGTGGGTTGCCATTTCCTTCTCCAATGCGTGAAAGTGAAGTTACTCAGTCCGACTCTTCCCGACCCCATGGACTGCAGCCTACCAGGCTCCTGCGTCCATGGGATTTTCTAGGCAAGAGTACTGGAGTGGCTTGCCATCAGGGGCAGCATAGATGATTTAAAATGACAGGAGCTGGGGGAGGTACAATAAGGATCAGGTCAAACCTGAAAACACACTTTGATACATAAAGATGTCAAAATCTAGCTTTCTGTTTCTCTTTTGTTTCAAAACTGTACCTATTCTGCTAATTTGCTTCAGTTTATGACTTCTGGAGATAAAATCCAAAGTCCACTGAATTAATGTTCTTTGACTCTGTGACAATGGTTATTACAAGATTAAGTGCTTTATTAGCATTTTGTAATAACTGGAAGTGATACTTACAAAAGACTGTAAAATGCCCACTATTCCCATGATTTTCATACTTCAAAAGGTAAAAGCATATCTGCATAGTTTAATTAGAATCTAACCATGAGTAAATGATCAAATTCAGGTTATGAGACATCTAGAAGACAACCGGCGTGATCTCCTTAAAAATGTCAGTGTCATACAAGACCAAAGTAAAGGTAGGAGACTACTACAGATTAAAGGAGACAAGTCATGACAACCAAGTGGAGGATCCCGGACTGGATCCTGGATAAAAAGGAGACAAGAGGAAAAAATTTGAATATGTAATATATATTAGATACTCATATGGCATTAATGTCACCGCAACTTATGGCTATCAAATGATTCATCAAAACAGAAGGTACATATATACTTTCTAAAGCAAATGTCACAAATTTAATTTTGTTAATTGTTGAGCCTCGATGAAGGGAATGACTATTCGTTTTGCTATTCTTCTAACTTTTTATTGTTTTGAAAATTTTCAAAATTTTCCGGCTAAGAACAACTGTTATTAAAAATCCAAAATTGTAAATTTCTAGATTTTTGCAACTAATAAGTAGTTTTAAATGCCACTTAAATAAGACATTTGCAAAACAGAAAGCATTTTACAAAATTTTAAAAACAAAAAAGGACTATTTAAACACCAAACAATTAAAACAAAGGAAGATCTGGATTATAACATAGCCTTCAATCCAGGTTTTGAAACAGGAGGGTAGAGGGCACAACCTTTAGAAGAATGACATAGCCTACGATATATAAAACATAAACTGGTTAGAAGCAACTAGGTCTCCTGAAAACCCTATGTGCGGGTCAAGAAGCAACGGTTAGAATTGGACATGTGATGACTGGTTCCAAATTGGGAAATGAACATGACAAGACCATATATTGTCACCCTGAGTATTTAACTTACATACACACAGAGTGCACCATGTGAACAGCCAGACTGGGTGAGTCACAAACTGGAATCAAGACTGCAGGGAGAAATATTAACAACCTCTGATATGCAGATGATACCACTCTAATGGCAGAAGGTGAAGAGGAACTAAAGAGTTTCTTGATGAGGGCGAAAGAAGAGAGTGTAAAAGCTGGCTTGAAACTCAACATTAAAAATACTAAGATTAGGTATCCAGTCCCTTCACTTAATGGCAAACAGAAGGGGACAGAGTGGAAGCAGTGACAGATTTTATTTTCTTGAGTCCCAAAGTCACTGCAGATAGTGACTGCAGCCATGAAATTAAAAGACACTTGCTCCCTGGAAAGAAAGCTATGACAAACCTAGACAGCAGAGATATCACTTTGCCAACAAACATCCGTATAGTCAAAGCTATGTTTTCCTAGTAGTCATGTAAGGATGTGAGTTGGTCCATAAAGAAGGCTGAGCATCCAAGAATTGATGCTTTCTGGCTGTGATGCTAGAGAAGACTCTTGAGAGTCCCTTGGATGGCAAGGAGATCAAACCAGTCAATCCCAAAGGAAATCAATTGTGAATATTCATTGGAAGGGTTGTGGCTGAAGCTCTAATACTTTGGCCACCTGATGCAAAGAGCTGACTCACTGGAAAAGACCCTGATTCTGGGAAAGAATGAAGGCAAAAGGAGAAGGGGGCAGCAGAAGATGAGATGGTTAGATAGTACCACTGACTCAATGGACATGAATCTGAGCCAACTCCAGGAGACAGTGGAGGACAGAGGAGCCTGACGAGCTGTAGTTCATGGGGTTGCAGAGTCGGACATGACTCAGTCTGTCCATCACTGAATTCTTTCTGTGACATAACATTGAGAACCCAAGCTTCATTAAGTCCTGAGCCCAGGTGTGGGATCTCAATTAAAACAGAGGGGAATTCAAGTCCCATCTGTGTTGTAACTGCACCAATTATAGAGTAGCTTTTCATCCTAGCTCCTTCATCTCTTGCAAAGTAGCCAGAGCAACCATTTAAATGTAAATTGATCCTCTTCTTCACCCTCCCTGGCTCCTACTGCACTGAGCCACACATGTGACACATCCAACATGGTCCTACACCTCCCTATTTCCTTTGTTATCTGCTATGGTTTTCTAGAAGTCTAACAAACTTCATTTTTGTTTACTGCCTACATCCTCTAGACTGGAAATGTAAATGCCATGAAGGATATGGATTTTTTAAATGTGTTTTGTTCAGAGATGTACTCCAAACAGTACAACGCATTGTAACAAGCCCTCAACAAAATGCAGGTGAGATGGAAGAAGGAGCTCTTTGGAAAATAACGGTTTTTCTCTGGTCTCTTAAACCACAAAATCTAGAATTTAGAAAAAATGACCCATATTCCTCAAAGACATGGTATGGAGAGGATAAAACGGAGAACCACATACTACATTAGTATACAGAGTAAAACAAATTTGAGCAATATTAACCAAAAGCAACATGTGGACTTTGGGTTTTGACTAATGGGAAAAACTGAGTCAATTGTGAAGTAAAACTCACATTTTAAACCAAGATAAGAAAAAATGAAACCAAAATTTGTCTCTGCCCTCTGGCCTCCCCTCTCCCCACTGTGGATAGTTTATCTGCCTTACACATCAACCAAACCTTTCCCATCAGTAGAAACTTACCCTCATCCATAAATGGCAACATTCTCCTAAGACAACACCTTAAATATAACACTCTTTCTTGATAAGGGGTCACATGGCTCTCAGATATGGATTGTGTAAGCTGTCAGTAATATGTTAGTTGATGTATAGCCCTCTGTCTTAAAAACACTGGATATAACTGTGTCTTGACTTCTGAAGAAGTGCAGTGGTATAACTGTGTATGGACCAAACGATTTTCAGAGTTTTCTGACATGCCGCTCCTGGTTAAAAACCTCAAGTTTAGCTCAAACAAAAATTTTCATTTCTTTCTTAGATCAATTAATTTTTCTTCAACCCAATCATAGAAATTTTAAAATAGAATAGGTATTAAGTGATACTCAAGACTTATACTCATCATAATAATGGTACTGAAGACTTCTTTAAGTCCTTAAACCTTACAGTCACAAACTAAGGTATTAAATTTTTAAAACAGAAGATATCTGTAATCTGTTTTAAAATCTACAGAATGAAAACAAAAGAAGTAATGATAAAAATAAATTTTAAAAAAATAGCTTATATGCATTTATCAATAATTTCCAAATTATCTAGGTTTAAATTACCCACCCCCATACAGCAGGGTCTTTTCAAATGAGTCAGTTCTTCGCATCAGGTGGCCAGTTACTGGAGTTTCAGCTTCAGCATCAGTGCTTCCAAAAAATATTCAGGACTGATTTCCTTTAGAATTGACTGGTTGGATCTCCTTGCAGTCCAAGGGGCTCTCAAGAGTGTTCTCCAACACAACAGTTCAAAAGCACCCATGCCTTGGCACTCAGCTTTCTTATAGTCCAGCTCTCACATCCACACATGACTACTAGAAAAACCATAGCTTGACCAGATGGACCTTTGTCGGCAAACTCTTCTTTTTAATATGCTGTCTAGGTTGGTCACTGCTTTTTTCCCATGGAGCAAGTGTCTTTTAATTTCATGGCTGCAGTCACCATCTGCAGTGATTCTGGATGGTGTCCCAGAAATACAGTCTCTCACTGTTTCCCCATCTATTTGCCATGAAGTGATGGAACTGGATGCCAGTATCTTAGTTTTCTGAATGTTGAATTTTAAGCCAACTTAAATCCCTCTCCATTTTGCCCCTTTATAAATCAGTATGAAACATCTTGAGATATTTTGAAGCACAGGATGAAAAGTATGTGATGTCTTTACACATTCACATCTCTCCCAGAGATGATGATCCTGCCTCAACTACTCTTAACTCACTACCCCCTCCAAATCTTTGACACTACACTCAAGAGTGATCATTCTAAAATATAAACCTCATCCCATTAGTCCTCTGTGTGTGTGTGTGTGTGTGTGTGCGTGCACGCATGTTAGTTGCTCAGTTGTGTCCAACTCTTTGCAACCCCACCGACTGTAGCCCACCAGGCTTCTCTGTCCATGGAATTCTCCAGGCAAGAATACTGGAGTGGATTGCCACTCTCTTCTCCAGAGGAACTTCCCAACCCAGGGATCGAACCCTGGTCTCCTGTCTCACAGGCACGTTCTTTACCGTTTGAGCTACAGGGAAGTCCTGTAGAAGACTTCAAAAAATGAACTACAAATTGTTCCCATTTCTGTACACTAAACCTTTTAATAGTATGACTGTGCTGTCAATTCCATTAGGTTTATTTCTCCACTTCCTGAGATATGGAGGGGCTCCGCAACTTGATCTAACCAACATATATATATATATCAGATAAAGTAACAACACAGACCTCTGACGAAGGCCTCCAGAGGCCTTCAAGACTGCAGAGAAATCCCATCTAGGCATACAAGGATGAGAGCATAATGACACTCTCCCTATGAGGCTATCTAGGTCAACCAAGGGCCTGATACAGAGGCAAGGCCAGCTGAGATCATCCAACTCCAATCAAGCCAGCAGGTGACTGAAGAAGTAACTTCCTCCGCCCCTCCAAAAAAGAAAAATGCAGTGAAGAACACCACACTGAGATTAGCTGAAACTGCTAATCCAAAGAATACTTGTTTTAAGTCACTAAATTTTAGGGTAGTTCCTTACACAAAGCAATTACTAACAGGAACTGATATAACCACCACCCCCTTGCCCTCATGATTAAACTCAAGGCGGTTCTGAGTCTCCTCTGTAGCTCCCCAATCTCACCCTAAGTACAAACATAACTCAATGAACAATGTGTGAGATTAAAGAATAACCTCCATCACAAACATCCTTTTTTACTTCTATTTTAAAAAGTAGATGGAGTAATCATTATATTTATTATAGACATTTGTGGTTACAAAGAGAAACAAGAATTTCTGAGAAATCATTTTTTGAACACTAAGCTACAAAAAATTAGTTCACAGTAACAGCGGTGGTGGGAGCAGGGGAATAAGGGTGACATCTGGACTTAAAATATAATCCTGTGAAACAGGCTACAACATGAATGAACCTTGAAGGCCCTATGTTAAGTGAGATAGACCAGTCACACACACAGTACAACAGACACCTTATGGCTGCACTTACACAAGGTGTCTAGGGGAGCTGAGCATAGACGAAAAAATGGTGTGTGCCAGAAGGAGAGAGGGAGCTGTTATGTACTGGGTACAGTTCACTTTGCAAGATGAAAATGTCTGTTAACAATGCAAATATACTTAATACTGCTGAACTGTACACTTAAAATTTAACATCTCAATTGATTTATAGTATCTATATTTTACCACAATTAAAGGAAATTTCTATGTATACATACATACATATATATATATATATGCCTGCAATGTGGGAGACCTGGGTTTGATCCCTGGGTCAGGAAGATCCCCCGGAGAAGGAAATGACAACCCAATCCAGTACTCCTCCCTGGAAAATTCCAGGGATGGAGAAACCTGGTAGGTTATAATCCGTGGGGTTGCAAAGGGTCAGACACGACTGAGTGAGTTCACTTACACACACATATATATAGGTAGATTACATATATATATATATACATATATATATATATATGCATGTGGATATTCAAAATCATGTAAGAGACCCCCAAAGAGCATTCTTTTCCTCCTTTAGAGAAGGAGATCTGCAAAAGTGGCTGAAACTGAAGGAAAGGAAGCTTGTGTTATTAAAGATGATGAGAGGCCTATATGGATTAAGACCTATTTCTTTGAAACATAAACCCCAAATAGAGACATCCAAAAGCAGCCAAAGGTCTAGACTTGTCTTAGAGTTTCCTTTCACACACAAGGTGCTCCAAGGTGCTTACTACAAGAGTTACTTTTTAACTTAGTGATGATTTTCCTAGCATATTCAAAGTTAGTTTGCAGGTAAATAAAAGGTACAGTTCATAGCATTATGTTTAAAAGACTATATACTACCCATTATAGGAAAAGAGTAAGCACTCATTTTTTTTCTTTTAATGTGAGGAATTAACACTGCATTGCTTAAGAAGGAAAACAACTTCACCTCTCAGCTCTCTTAATTAAGCCTACTGTTGATTCTCTCCTCAGGAGACATGCATAGAGGCTTAACATCACTCTGGCTATATAGGAGTTTGTAAAAAAGTGAAAATGTTAGTCACCCAGTTGTCTTTCACTCTTTGTGACCCATGGAGTGTAGCCCTCCAGGCTCCTCCATCCATGGAATTCTCCAGGCAAGATGACTGGAGTGGGTAGCAGTTCCCTTCTGCAGGGGATGTTCCCGACCCAGGGATCAAACCTGGGTCTCCTGTACTGCAGGCAGATTCTTTACCTTCTTACCACAGGAGTTGGTAACTAGCTATCAAAACAATACACAATACAAAACAAGTACTCCAGGACTTCATTCAAAGCCAGACACAGCAATCCATCAATGAATCACGGCACATATAATCCTAAAAGTTACCTAATGAGCTTAACACAAAAAGCCAAAATATCAAATACATGAAAGGCGTTATTAAGGGAATTACATACTTTGACTTAGCACTTCTATCTTAATGTTTTATATAACAATAGAGACTAATAAGAGAGTTAATTTTTAGGTAGGTTGATAGAGAGTCCAGGGCCCTTGAGGAAGAGGAGGAGGCAACCAGTTTTTTACATTCTTTCCCTTTAGGCCTCTGAGTTGCTATGGCAACAATCTATTTTGCCTAAGACTAACTCTAACCCCAGAGCTGATGATTATACAACAAAACAATGTATCTTACTCAGAAACCTGTTTTTCTTCAAAAACTTATGCCCTTGATTATATGGATACAATAGATGCCAACCAGAGACATCTTGTTCAGAGACCTGTTCCCCTCAAGATGTGTGTTGACGGAGTGAAAGTGAAGACACTCAGTTGTGTCCAACTCTTTGCGACCCCATGGACTGTAGCATCCCAGGCCCCTCGGTCCATGGGATTTTCCAGGCATGAGTACTGGAGTGGGTTGCCATTTCCTTCTCCAGCAGATATTCCCAAACCAGACATTGAACCTGGGTCTCCTGCATTGTAGGCAGACGCTTTACTGTCTGAGCTACGGGGGAGAGGAGCCTGGTAAAACTTTCACAGCCTTGAGGTGTGAAATACCCCGCTAAGGCAGCAAGGGTGGGTACTCTCCTACCTACTTCCAGTGCCTTTCCCTGAAAGGTCCTCTCTGTTCTTTCACTTTAATAAAATCTCTGCTACACAAAGCTCTGAATGACTGAGGCTGCGTCTTTGGTCCCAGAGTGAATTCTTCTCCTTCGGAGACCACGAATTCAACACTATTCACCGTAAGCTATCACTAATGAGTTAATTATCTTTCTGCATTCCTTTTTATGGAATAGACATACATAAAAACATTACAACTGTTATATGAACATACAAAAGTCATAAAACCTTAAAGTACGGGAATATATTAATTAATATATGTTCTACTCTCTATAGGCAATCACAATGCTAGAAATGCGTTAATATTTTTACACATGTACATTATAGGTAAAAACATCCTTTTACATAACTGGTAACAGAATATGTATCTTCTTTCGTTTTTATGAATACCTTAACCTATTTTTCCATGTCACTGTATACAAATTCTTATTCTCTGTATTAGATACACTGTATTCCACTATATGAAAACACCATTATTTTAACCATTCCATGTTGATGGATATCAATGGAGTTTTGCCTTTTTTAATGTTGTTAAAATAATAATTTTTATTTTGAAACATTTTAAAGATAATTTTAAACCTACAGAAACCAGTAGAGTCTTTGGATATCCCTTACGAGCTTCCCCAAATATTAACATATTAAATAACTATGGTATGATTATTCAAACCTAGAAGCTAATATCACTACACTACTTTAGCTAATTCACGAATCTTACTTAAATTCATTTTCCCCCACTAATTTATTTTTCCTAGTTTAGGATCTAATCATGGATTTCACACTGCATTTAGTTCTCATGTTTCCATAGAGCTTTCCAATATGAGATGATTCCTAAGATTTTTATTTTATATTTTCATGATCTTGACACTTTCAAGTATTGGTATATACTTTACCAGTTATTTTGTAGAATGTCCTTCAATTTGAATTTGTCTAATGTTCTCTCATGATTAGGTTAGTGAGAATCACTAAAAATGTTTGAATATAATTCATATATCATAAAATTCATCTTTCCATATATTCACAAAGTTTTAAAACCATCACCCAAAAAGAAGTCTCATACTCATGAGCAGTCACTCCCCATTTTCTCCTCACCCCATCCCCTGGTAACAATCTTAACTTATAAATCTGTCTCTACAGATTTGCCTATTCTAGAATCACATATAAATAGAATTCACAAATGGAATCATACAACATGAGGCTTATTGTGTCTTGCTGCTTCCATTCAGCATACTTTCAAAGTTTATCAATGTTCATTATTCAATTCTATGGCCAAATAATATTCCATTGTGTGAATGTACTGCATTCTGGTTATTCATTTATAAGTTTAACAGACACCTGAGTTCTTTCTACCTTTGGCATTATAAATTATGCTAGTATAAATACTGATGTACAGACTTTTGTAGAACATAATTCTCTTGGCTATGCATTAAGACGTAGAACTGCTGGGACAATTAATATCCTTTTATATATACAAATGTACAGTATTCTAGGATAAATTCCTAAAAGTGGGATTTTAGGGCCAAAGGTTAAACATACTTTACATTATAATCAGTAAGAAACAATTATATTAAAAAAGCAATACAAACTGTGAGTGGAAAAAAAATAACAAACCACTTCCGAATACATCAGCTAGTCAACAAATGTCTCTAACACATACAATGCTTCTTTAAAAAAAAAAAAAAATCAAGGAAAAGACTAAAAACCCAACAGTAAGATGAGCAAAAGGCAAACTGTTCATAGAATAAGGTATTGTATCAAATAGCCCTTCAACAACTTCATTCATGATAGGAAAAACTGCAAATTGAGCTTCACTCAGATAATTTCTCTTTGTGAGATCAGGCAAATCTTCCAAAGTTTGACAATACTCCCTCATACTGCTAATGGCATGAAAAATCGTACAATGTGGCAACACCGAGCAGAATTACTTACATATTTATCCTTCAAAGCAACAATTCCATTTTAGGGATTTGTCCCAAAGACAAAACAGGAATAAACATGAGGTATCATATAGACAGGGCTCTGGAACACTACAATAGGGCTTCCCCCTCAAGGGACTCAGCTCATTCAGTAAAGTACTACCAGAATAGACCATAGTAAATCCACACACCGGAGTATTATACAATGATTAAAAAAAGCTGTCTACATATTGCTTCGGAACAATGAGCAGAATATGTTGTTAAGTAAAAAAAGCTAGACACGTACAGTACTTTTTAATCTAAGAGATCAAATACTATCAATCCCTATGCCCACACATATATTTGCTTATAATAAAAAACAAAACACAGGTGGAAGGGAGCATCCAAAGCAGTATCCACAGAATCCAGTTACATACATGAGAAGGAGGGAGAGAAATGGGGAGTGACAGATGGAAGTAAGATTTCATATCTTGTTTTATATATTTGCTTTTGGAACAAAGGATTATAGATGCTTTGAAAGTGAAAGTCACTCAGTCACGTCCTACTCTTTGCGATCCCATGGAGCCCGCCAGGCTCCTCTGTCCCTGGAATTCTCCAGGCAAGAATACTGAAGTGGGTAGCCATTCCCTTCTCCAGGGGATCTTCTCCACCCAGGGACCGAACCTGGAACTCCTGCACTGCAGGCAGATTCTTTACCATCTGAACCTAAAACAAAATTAAATCCAAATAAAATAAATCAACTTGTGCATCAAGGTGTTGTTTAGTTGCTTTAAATACAGAATTTGAACACACATCCTAAGGATCAAAAAAATTAAAAAAAAAAAACCTAAGCTGTTTTAAAGTAATCATGTTGGTACTAGTAACATTGTTTTATTTTCTGAAACTTCAAATGCATCTAGTAGCACACAGTAAATAAGTTACTATGCTTATTATCTCTGGGAACCAAGATTTTCATTTTAAGAGAAAAAGATACAAACGCAAAATGAAAGAAGTAAAAACTTGAAATCTTAAATTTGGTTTAAAAATATCAATATAGATTGTGGTACAATTACCTTAAAGGAAAATAGGATTTCCTAATTCACTGAAAAGGTCTACAAGAAAAATGAGCAACCTAACAGGAGTGAACACCTCCTAGAGCACAGACCGTGGTCTTGAAACATCATTTCCCACTAAAAGAACACTGACATTTTTGGACAACAAGTTGATTAAAGGTTTTTGGTCAAAATATGTACATGACCTTGGAACATTATTTTGCCAAAAGCAAAGATGCTATAGACAAATATGGTCATATCAAAAGGATTCAGGAACCAATCTAAAGGGACCCCCTTTAGAAGGAAGGACTGGGTAAGAAGAACAATATCTGCATGAATTGAAATGTAAGATTTTTGGTGGATGTTGGAAAACTAAGCTATTATTCTGAAAAATGGTAAATGTGGGAAAAAATGAGAGAGAAGCATGTATTCTCCTTTTCTATACCTCAAGAAAACCAAACACTGATTAGCTAAAGTTCTTTTTCAGAATTTTGATAATGAATGAAAAAGGAATGATTAACTTATTATCTTCACACTTTGTAAGCTCAATGAACTAGTAAATCCAGGCAATAACTATTAACGGCCTTAAAGTCATTATGTCCCTTCATGAATCACAGCCTTGTCATGGCAATGGGCTTATGTCATGCAAGGCCACACAATATGGACAGGTCATAGTGGAGAGTTCTGACAAAATGTGGTCCACTGGAGGAGGGAATGGCAAACCATTCCAGGATTCTTGCCACGAGAACCCCAGGAACAATATAAGGCAAAAAGGTATGACACTGGACGATGAGCCCTCCAGGTCAGATTGTGTGCAATAAATATACTCCTGGGAAAGAGTGGAAGACAATTACAAATAGCTCCAAAAAAAAAAGAAGTGACTGGGCCAAAGCAGAAATAATGCTCAGCTGTGATGGTGGCTGGTGGTGAAAGTAAACTCCGATGTTGTAAAGAACAATACTGCATAGTGTGGGGAAAGAGCAAGTTAGCCAAGATGGTGTGGTCAGGCTCTCTCGCCCCATGCTCTCTCACACGATTGCCCCATGTTCTGTAAACAATGACCCTGCACAATTATGGACCATCTGAGATCACTTACGGCACTACACATGTGCATCACGAGGTACTTGCTTGGTCATGGGCTACTCCGTGTGGTACACTTGGAAAAGCCCCGAAGGGCTGTGTGCGGTCATGTTGTGTTCCGTCTAATGCCGTGGCTGCTGCACCAGCCAGGAGAGAATAAATGCATCTGCAGTTCCCATGGACCCTCGCATTTTCTTCCAGCCTCTTTGCTCGCACCTTGCCTACCATGCAGAGGTGTACGAACAATGCGGAGTGTACGAACAGGATGAGCAAGACAACTGGCACTGTGAGCAGGATCAGCAGCACACAGAGGAACCTGCAATATCAGGGTGGTCAACAGGAGTCCAAAATGCAGGACTTGGGTGCAGTCTCAAAAGTAACAGTGGTCTCAGTTCATTTCCAAGGCCAACCATTCAACATCACAGTAACCCAAGTCTGTGCTCCAACCAAGGATGCTGAAAAAGTTAAAACTGAATGGTTCTATGAAGACCTATAAGACCTTCTAGAACTAACACCGAAGAAGATGTCCTTTTCATCATAAGGGACTGGAATGCAAAAGTAGGAAGACAGATACCAGAATTATAGGCAAGTATGGCCTTGGAGTACAAAATGAAGAAGGGCAGAGGCTAACAGACTTCTGTCAAGAGAACACACTGGTCATAACAAACACCTCTTCCAACAACACGAGATACAACCCTACACAAAGGCACCACCAAACGGTCAATACCGAAATCAGATTGATTATATTCTTTGAAGCCAAAGATGGAGAAGTCAGCAAAAACAAGGCCTGGAGCTGACTGTGGCTCAGACCTTAAATTGAAAAAAGTAGGGGAAACCAGTAGGCCATTCAGGTACAATCTAAATCAAAATCCTTATGATTATACATGGAAGTGATGAATAAAGGGATTAGCTCTGGTGAACAGGATGCATTAAGAACTATGGATGGATTCGTAATATTGTACAGGAGTCACTGACCAAAACATCCCAAAGAAAAAGAAATGCAAGAAGGAAAAGTGGTTATCTGAGGAGGCTTTATAAATAGGTGAGGAAAGAAGAGAAGTAAAAAAGCAAGAGAGAAAGGGAAAGATATACCCAAGTGAATACAGAGTATACCAAGGAGCGGTAACAAGGACTTCTTGTAGGAACAGGGCAAAGAATAGAGGGAAATGACAGAATGGGAAAGACTAGATATCTCTTCAAGAAAACAAGATATCAAGGGAATATAGTTCATGCAAGGGTGGGTATGATAAAGGATAGAAATGGTAAGGACCTAACAGAAGCAGCAGAGATTAAAAAGAGATGGCAAGAATACACAGAAATAAGGTCTTAATGACCCAGATAACCATGAAGGTGTGGTCATTCACTAGAGCCTGACGTCCTAGAGTATGAGGTCAAGTGGGCTTAAGGATGCATTACTACAGACAAGGCTGGGGCTAATAGAGGTATTATTGGAATTCCAGCTGAACTGTTTCAAATACTAAAAGATGATGCTGTTAAAAGTGTTATGCTCAATATGTCAGCAAATGTGGAAAACTCACCAGTGGCCACTGGAAAAGGTCAGTTTTCATTCTAATCCCAAAGAAGGGCAATGCCAAAGAATGTACAAACTACCATACAGATGTACTCATTTTGAATGCTAGTTAGGTTATGCTCAAAATCTTCCAAGCTAGGCTTCAGCAAGATGAACCAAGAATTTTCAGATGTACAAGCCAGGTTTAGAAAAGGCAGAGTAACCAGAAATCAAATTTGCCAACACTCACTGGGTCACAGAGAAAGCAAAGAAATCCCAGAAAATCATCTGCTTCTGCTTCATTGACTATGCTAAAGTCTTTGAATGTGTGGTTCACAATAAACTGTGGAAAATTCTTAGATGGAATATCAGACCACATTATGTGTCTCCTGAGAAATCTGTATGCAGGTGAAGAAGCAACAGTTAGATGGGAGCAACCTCACATGGAACAACGGACTGGCTTGAAATTAGGAAAAGAATACTGCAAGGTTGTTTACTGTCACCCTGTTTATTTACCTTGTATGAGGAGCACATCATGAGAAAATCAAGTGAATGGTGAATCAAGATTGCTGGGAGAAATATCAATAACCTCAGATATGCAGATGATACCACTGTGATGGCAGAAAGTGAAGAGGAAGGGCCTCTTGATGAAGGTGAAAGCAGAGAGTGGAAAAAGCTGGCCTAAAACTCAATATTCAAAAAACTAATATCATGGCATCCAGTCCCATCACTTCATGGCAAAGAGTGAAAAAGTAAAAACAGTGGTAGTTTTTATCTTTATTTCCCTGGGCTCCAAAATCACTGCACATGGATACTGCAGCCATGAAATTAAAAGACATTTGCTTTCTGGAAGGAAAGCTACAACAAACCTAGACAGAGTATTAAAAAGCAGATACATCACTTTGCCTACAACGATCAGTATAGTCAAAGCTATGGTTTTCTCAGTAGTCATGTATGAATGTAAGTGTTGGACCATAAAGAAGGCTGAGTGCAAAAGAATTGATGATTTCAAATTGTGGTGCTAGAGAAGCATCTTGAGACTCCCTTGGACTGCAAGGAGATCAAACCAGACACTCCTATAGGAAATCAACCCTGAAGATTCATTGGAAGGACTGATGCTGAAGCTGAATGTCCAATACATTGAACACCCAATGCAAAGAGCCAATTCACTGGAAAAGACCCCCTGGTGATGGGAAAGATCCAAGGCAGCAGGAGAAGGGAACGGCAGAGGATGAGTTGGCATCACTGATTCAATGGACATGAGTCTGAGCAAACTCCGGAAGATAATGAAGGACAGGGAGGCCTGGCGTGCTGCAGTCCATGGGGTTGCCATGTCGGAAACGACTGAGCAACTGAACAGCAACAACAGAGCCATTTGGTAAAAGTGAATAAAGTATTTCACAGGAGAAGAAACAGACTAATATCTGAAACCTGACCATTCATAACATCACTAAGAGAATCAAAGATTATTTCTCGCATGATGTGATAGAACAAGAAATAATACTACTTATAAATTATTCTTTCCAAAATCAAATGAAACAAACAAAAGCTTGGAAGCAATTCAGGTGATATTTAAAGACCTGTTTACAAAAAATTTAGGTGAAAAAGCGCTAATGTTTCAGGAACAAGATGGCAGAGGAATAGGGGGGCGTGGAGTACATCTCTATCCATGGATACATCAGAAATACACCTTTGACACAGAAGTGCATGCAGAATACCAGGTGAGAGGGGACAGGAGTACCTGACCAGCAGAAAAGAATACTTAAAACTATGCAAAACTCGGTAGAATGAATGAACTAGGGGGAAAATAGGAGTGTTAGTAGGACTGGACCTGCCTTTAGTGGGTGGGGGAACTGAAGCAGGGATCTGAACACCACATTGCGGTAACTGTCTGAGTCAGAGGAGAAACATTTAAGGCTGAGAATGAAAACCTGACCTGTGGCAGCCTAAATGGAATGAGAATCAGACAGTCCTTCCCACAGCCATACATACCCTGGACAGGGACGCAGGTGCCCTGGAAGGAACAGTGGCTGGGGGCTGGAGTTTAGGGACTGTGGAGCAATCCCAAGGCAAGGGCTGCTGTTGACTGTAGAGAAAGATAGAGGAGATGTGATGTGGGAGACTGTGGTGGGACATGCCTGCAGAGGAAAGCCAGGCAGCCGGGGAAGCAAGGCGATACTGCTGAGTTACGCGTTGGGCGTGGAGCCATCACCATAGCCTCTCTCCCCCCAAACGCCAGCATCGGCAGCTGAACAACTTAAGGCTGGCCCATCAACTGCCTGATAGGGCAAACCCCAGAGTAGGACCCCACCCAGCATGCCCCGCTAAGTACCTGACACGTCAATCTACAGAGCAGGACTCCAGCCAGGGGGACCCCTCTATGTGCCTGATATGACAAAAAACAGAGAAGGATCCCCAGCAAAGGGGCCCTCTAATTACCTGAACAGGCAGGGCTGCAAAGAAAGACTAGCCAAAGAGGCCTTCTGATCACCAGCTACCAAGGGCTCGAAGAAAAGACTCTGATAGAGCCATAACTCCTGAGGCTGAGGCAGTCCTTGTCCAAGCACACTTGGCACGGCCAGGGTTCCCGTGACCCAAGCAGCTACGCCACCTTCATGCTCAACCTTCACTGGGACAAAACTGCCACAGGCAATATTCTGATGTCTCTGCAAGCAAGGTCACTTCTGTTGTGTCCAACTCTTTGCAACCCTGTGAACTGTGGCCTGCCAGGCTTTTCTGTCAGGGGGTTCTCCAGGCAAGAATACTGGAGTGTATGGGCCAAAACTGGTTGCCATACCCTTCTAGTGCACTGTATTTCCTGCTGCCCCAGCCGCCAATCCCACTGAGTGCTGCCAGAATCCTGGCGACCCAAGCAGCTGCACCACCTTCACAACTGGCCCTCACAGGGGCAAACCCAAGTCCTCCAGGGCAGCCTCAGAAGCAAATCCCAGTGGATGACCCACATGCAGAGGTGGAGATAAATCCACAATTGTAACCCAGGGGCAATGTGGCTAAGGAGGAAGACCAAAACCTTCCCACCAGCTGTACAAGCCACAGATAAATCCACACAATCAACTAGGCAGATTCTGTGTCTGTGTTATAAAAGGACATTGAGAGCTCCCAAAGAAAACACACTAGTTCTGACAGCTGTAGACGTTGGTAAGAACACACAGGGGCAGGGCCAGATTAGAATCTGAGCTGCTCCCACACCAGGTCCAGAGATCAATACAGGCATCCTAGGGAGGTGAGATGGACGGGCCTCCCAGCAAGGGAAATGACACTGACAGCAGTGACTCTAGAAATACATTTATTATTCTTATGTTTTGACTTGTTCCATAGTTTCTTTTGGATTTTTTCTTCTCTTTTTCGCCCCTCTGTTGTAGTTGTTGATTTTATTGGCATGATGAAATCTAATTAAATGTTTGAGTTTGTTGTTGCTGTTGTTGTTAAGTTACACGTTTTAGTGTTCTTATAAACCTCTGTCTCTACACTGGGCTTTTGCAGTTCTGTGGAGTTTCCGTGTTTCTTTTCTGTTTTAAATTTTAATTTTTAACTTTCTAAAACCTATTATTATTTTTTTCTATACTTATTCCTTTGTTTGCTTTTCCTACTGATCGTTTCCTCTTGCAGTTATTCTTTAATGGATATAAATATTCTTAATCTACCTCTAGTTAACTTTGCATGTCTATTCTTTCTCTTCTTTTCCCTGAACATATTTGTTAGTTTTGTTTTCATTGTTTATTCCCGACTTGGCAACCTTGCCTTAGTTTTGTTTTCCAGTATGTGCTTAATTAGTTTTATTCTTAACTGGTGGATAAAATTTTTGGTTTCCTTTGTTCGCTGGGTCAATTTGTTGTACTTTATTTTTGTTGGACTGTTTTGATTTTGCTTTTGAATGTGTATGTTTCTATTCCATTATTTTAATTTTTCTGATTTGCAACTGCCATTTGTCGGGCGTTCATCTCCGGTTTTTCATCTTTGGGTATCTGTTTTAATCTCACTTAATGCCATAACAAATCACTTATGGAACCTTCATTCCTGACCAACAATCAAGCCCTGAGCCTTTGGAGAGGGAGCACCGACCCCAAAACCCTACACTACCAGAGAACTCACTGTAGGGAGTATCAAACAGTGAGAACTTAAACAAAGGAAACCACTTGAATACAAGACTTGCCATCACCCAACCACCATATAGGATGCCTCATCCAAAAAACAAACAAAACAAAAATACAAACCCAATAATCAGCAGACAGGATTACCACCTCACTCAGCCTTGTCCATCAGAGGAAAAACAAGACAAAGGAAAACAAAACAAACAAAAACCTCAGCACAAATCTCATACTACATGAAGCTTACACAGCCCAATGGACCAAACTTAGGATGGTGGAAATCAAAAGAAAGAAAGAATTCAACCTTGAAGCCTGAAAAAAGAAGACCTCAAACACATTGTTTTAAAAAAAACAATGAAAAGGCAGAGAAATACTGCACAAATGAAGGTGCAAACTAGAAACACAGAAGTCCAAATAAATGAAGAGGAAGTAGGCAAGCTACCTAAAAAAGAATACAGAATAATGATAGTAAAGATGATCAAAAACCTTGAAAACAGAATGGAGAAAATACAACAATTAACAAAGACCTAGAAGAATTAAAGAATTAACATACAGAGACAACACAATTACTAAAATTAAAAATACACTAGAAGAAATCAATAGCAGAATATCTGAAGCAGAAGAACAAATCAGTGAGCTGGAACATGAAATGGTGGGAATAACTTCTGAAGAGCAGAGTAAAGTAAAACGAATGAAAAGAACTGAAGACAGTCTCAGAGACCTCTGGGACCATATCAAATGCACCAACATTTGAAAAGAGGGGTCCCAGAAGAAAAAGAGAAATGAAAGGGTATGAGAAAAGTTTTGAAGGGATTATAGTTGAAAATTTCCCCAACATGGAAAAGGAAATAGTCAAGCAAAAGTTAAGAGAATTCAGTACCACCAAACCAGCTTTAAAACAAATATTAAAGGGACTTACATAGTCAAGAAATACAAGAAAAGAAAACGATTTACAAAATCAAACCCAAACAATTAAGAAAATGGCAATAGGAATATATATCTCAATAACTACCTTAAATGTAAATGAATTAAATGCTCCAACAAAAAGATTCAGATTGGCTGAATGGATACAAAAGCAAGACCCATATATATGCTGTCTATAAGAAAACCACTTCAGACCTAAAAGACACATACAGACTCAAAGTGAGAGGATGGAAAAATACATTCCATGCAATGGGAAAACAAAAGAAAGCTAGAGTAGCAATTCTCATATCAGACAAAATATACCTTAAAATAAAGACTATTACAAGAGATTAGGAACACTACATAATGAACAAGGGATCAATCCAAGAGGAAGACATAACAATTGTTAATATCTATCCACCAACATAGGAGCATCTCAACATGTAAGACAAACAATAAGAGACAGAAAAGGAGAAATTGACAATAGCACAATAATAGTAGGTGACTTTACCGCCCCATTCGCACCAATGGACTGGACACATCATCAGAACAAAAAATTAATAAGGAAACACAAGTCTTAAATGATACATTAGATGAGATGGATCTCACTGATATCGTCAGGACATTCCATCCAAATACAGAATACACATTCTCTCAAGTGCACATGGAATATTCTCCAGGATAGACCACATCTTGGGTCACAAATGAAACATCAGTAAATTTAAGAAAACTGAAATCATATCAAGCATCTTTTCCAACTACAATGCTAAGAGACTAGATATCAATTACAAGAAAAAGAAACCTAAAAAACACAAATCCATGGAGATAAAACACTACATTTCTAAATAACCAACAGGGAAATTATTATTATTTCTAAATAATCAAAAGGGAAATCAAAAAATTTCTAGAAATAAATGACAATGAAAACATGACAACTCAAAACCTATAGGATGCAGCAAAAGTAGTTCTTAGAGGTAAGTTTCCAGCAATACAATCCTACCTAAACAGACTAATCAAGAAAAAAAGAGAGAATAATCAAATCAACAAAATCAGAAATGAAAAAGAGGTTACTACAGACAATGCAGAAATACAAAGGAGTCTAAGAGACTATGATGAACAACCACATGACAATAAAATGGACAACCTGGAAGAAATGGACAGATTCTCAGAAAAGTTCAATCTTCTAAGATTGAACCAGGAAGACATGGAAATTATAAACAATGCAATTACAAGCACTGAAATCAAAACTGTGATGAAAAATCTCCCAAAAAACAAAAGCCCAGCACCAGAATCACAGGAGAATTCTATCAAACATATAGAAAAGAGCTAATGCCTATCCTCCTAAAACTCTTTCAAAAAACTGCAGAAGAAGGAACACTTCCAAACTCATTCTATGAGGCCACCATCATCCTGACACCAAAGCAAGACAAAGACAACACGCAAAAAAAGAAAACTAGAGGCCAATATCACTGATGAACATAGAAACAAAAATCCTCAGAAGAATTTTAGCAAACAGAATTCAACAACACATCAAAAAGCTTATACACCATGATCAAGTTGGGTTTATTCCAGAGATGCAAGGATTCTTCAATATATGCAAATCAATCAATGGGATGCACCATATTAACAAATTGAAAGATAAAAACCATATGATAATCTCAATAGGTGCAGAAAAAGCCTTTGAAAAAATTCAGCACCCATTTATGATTAAAATTCTTCAAATAATGGGCACAGAAGAACTTACTTCAACGTAGTAAAGGCCATACATGATGAGCCTACAGCAAACATTATTCTCAATGGTGAGAAACTGAAAGCATTCCCCTTAAGATCAGGAACAAGACAAGGGTGTCCACTTTTACCACTATTATTCAACATAGTTTTGGAAGTCCTAGCTACAGCAATCAGAGAAGAAAAAACTTAAAAGGAATCCAGATTGGAAAAGAAGTTCTCACTGTGTGCAGATGACATGATAGTATACATAGAAAACATTAAACATACTATCAGAAAACTAGTAGATCTAGATAGTGAATTTAGCAAAGTCACAGGAAACAAAATCAATACAGAGAAATCACTTGCATTTCTATACACTAACAATGATAAATCAGAAAGAGAAATTAAAGAATCAATCCCATTCAGCACTATAACAAAAAGAATAAAATATCTAAAGTTACCAAAAGAGACAAAAGAATTATACAAAGAAAATTATGACACTGATGAAAGAAATCAAAGATGACAAAAGCAGATGGACAGATATTCCATGTTCCTGACTATAAAGAATCGACATTGTGAACATGACTACACTACCAAACACAATCTACACATTCAATATGATCCCCATCCAATTATCAATGGCATTTTACACAGAACTAAAATAAAAAATTTCACAATTCATATGGAAGCACAAAAGACCCCGAATAGCCAAAGCAGTCTTGAGAAAGAAGAATGGAGCCGGAGGAATCCACATTCCTGACTTCATATTATACTACAAAGATACAGTCACTAAGACAGTATGGTACTGGCACAAAAGCAGAAATATAGACCAATGGTGCAAGATGGAAAGCCCAGAAATAAACCCATGCACCTATGGGTACCTTATTTTTGACCAAGGAGGCAACAATATACAATGAGGCAAAGACGGCCTCTCCAATAAATGGTGCTGGGAAAACTGGACAGCTACATGTAAAAGATTGAAATTAGAACACTTCCTAACATCACACACAAAGATAAACTCAAAATGGATTAAAGACCTAAGTGTAAGACCAAAAACTATAAAACTCTTAGAGGAAAACATAGGTAGAACACTCGGTAACATAAATCAAAGCAAGATCCTCTATGACCAACCTCCTAGAGTAATGGAGGTAAAAACAAAAGTAAACAAGTGGGACCTGATTAAACTTAAAAGCTTTTGTACAGCTAAGGAAGTTATAAACAAGGTGAAAAGACAACCCTTAGAATCAGAGAAAATAATAGCAAGTGAAACAACTGACAAAGCATCAATTTCCAAAATACACAAGCAGCTCATACAACTCAATACAAGAAAAGCAAACAACCCAATCAAACAGTGGGAAAAGACATATACAGACATTTCTGCAAAAACATACAGTGACTAACAAACACATGAAAAGATGCTCATCATTGCTCATTATAGGAGAAATGCAAATTAAAACTACAATAAGGTATCACCTCACACTGATCAGAATGGCCATCATCAAAAAGTCTACAAACAATAAATGCTGGAGAGGGTGTGGAGAAAAGGGAATGCTCTTGCACTGTTGGTGGGAATGTAAATTGATACAGCCACTATGGAAGACCATATGAAAATTCCTAAAAAAACTTGGAATAAAACCACCATATGACCCAGCAATCCCGCTCCTACGCATATACCCTGAGGAAACCGAAACTAAAAAAAGACACATGCATCCCATTGTTCATTGCAGCACTATTTACAATAGCTGGAACATGGAAGCAACCTAGATGTCCATTGACAGATGAATGGATAAAGAAGTTGTGGTACATATACACAATGGAATATTACTGTCATAAAAAGGAATGCATTTGAGTCAGTTCTAATGAAGTGGATGAACCTACAGCCTATCATACAGTGAAGTAAGTCAGAAAGAGAAAGAGAAATATCACAGACTAATGCAAATACATGGAATTTAGAAAAATGATACTGAAAAATTTATTTACAGGGCAGAAATGGAGAAACAGACATAGAGAATAGACTTATGAATTTGGGAAGAGGGGAGGAAAGGGTGGGATGTATGGAGAGAGTTAACATGGAAACCTATATTACCATATGTAAAAGAGATAGCCAGTGGGAATTTGCTGTTATGTCTTAGGGAACTCAAACAGGGGTCTGTATCAACCTAGAGGGGTGGGATGAAGAGGGAGATGAGAGGGAGGTTCAAAAGGGAGGGGGTAACTGCTGGGCATACACACTGAGGAAACCAGAATTGAAAGAGAAATGTGTACCCCAATGTTCATCGCCACATTGTTTACAATAGCCAGGACATGGAAGCAACCTAGATGCCCATCAACTGACGAATGGATAAGAAAGCTGTGGTACATATACACAATGGAATATTACTCAGCATTAAAAAAAAAAAATTCATTTGAATCAGTTCTACTCAGGTGGACGGAACTGGAGCCTATTATCCAGAGTGAAATAAGCCAGAAGGAAAAACAAAAATACAGTATACTAACACATATATATGGAATTTAGAAAGATGGTAACGAGAACCCTGCATGTGAGACAGCAAAAGAAATGCAGATGTGTAGAACAGACTCGTGGACTCTGTGGAAGAGGGCAAGGGTGTGATGATATGGGAGAATGGCATTGAAACATGTTAATTATCATATGTGAAATCAATCGACAGCCCAGGGTTGATGCTCGGGGCTGGTGCACGGAGACGACCCAGGGGGAGGGAATCGGGAGGTAGGAGGTAGGGGGGGTTCTGGAGGGGGAGCATATGTATACCCATGGCGGTTTCATGTCAATGGATGGCAAAACCAACACAATAAAGTAAAGAAAATTTTTTTAAAAAAAGGGGAGGGGTATATGTATCCCTATGGCTAATTCATATTGAGGATTGACAGTAAACAACAAAATTCTGTAAAGCAATTATCCTTCAACTAAAAAAATAAATTTTAGCTAAAAGAAAAGAGATAATGTTTCATCCAGAATAAGGTAATGAAATCAGGGGTATATTCACAACAAAATAGTAAAAACACCAAAAATTTATTGTTACCAAAAATTTAAAAAACAACCTGCCACATTAACAGTGCTTGAGAATACCTGTCTCCTCATATTCTAATTTTACTAATAAGTTTCACATCCTTGTTAGACTTTTTAAAAATGACTATCTCATTCTATTTTGAATTTCCCTGATTATTACAAATAAATTGAGCTTCTTTCCTATGGTTATTAGGCACTTGTATTTTTTTCTATGAATTGTTTACTTTCTGTACTTTTCATTAAAAGTACAACATATCATATTTATTTACAGGACCCCTTTACCATCAATATAAACAGTTTTCCTAGTGGCTCAGACAGTTACGATTCTGCCTGCAATGTGGGAAACCCTGGGTTGGGAAGATCCCCTGGAGAAAGAAACGGCAACCCACTCTGGTATTACTGCCTGGAAAATTCCATGGATAGTGGAGCCTGGCAGGCTACAGTCCACAGGGTTGCAAAGAGTTGGACATCACTGAGCAACTTCACTCACAATCAATATCAAAGATACTTATACTGTGCAACATTAAGTCAATCCCTCTCATCCACTGGCACCCACACCCTTTAAAAAAGGCACAAACAAGGAAATCAACAATTAATTGGAGACTTCAATATCCACTTCCAGTACTGGATAGAACAGTTAGACAAGACTGACAAACAAGATTCACCAACACTGTACACTAACTAGACATGACAGATGTGGAGTATCCTACCCTACTGCAGCAGAACACACATCCTTCTCATGTGCACAAGAAAAGGCTATAAGACAAGTCTGAATACATTTGAAAGAATTAAAAATCACACAAAGTATATTCTTGACCACAATGAAATGAAACCAGAAGTCAGTAATACACAAAAATTTGGAAAATTCATAAACGTGAATATTAATCAATGTACACCTAAAAATGATGACGGATCCAAGAAGAACTCACAAGGCAAGTTATCAAACTACCAGATGAAGGAAAAGGAAAACATAACAAATCAAACCTTCTCAAGTGCAGCTAAAGCAGTGTTTAGAGGCAAACTTATAGCTGTAAAGGCCTGATAAACTAGAAAAGAGCAAACACAAAGCAAAAAAAAAAAAAAGTAAAGAATAGATTATAGAAAAAGTAAATACAATATAGAAAAGCAACAAAATCAAAAGTTTATATTTATAAAAATATCAATATTGACAAATCTTTAGCAAAGCTAACAAGAAAAATAGAGGGAAGACTTAAATTGCTAAAGGCAGAAATGAAAGAAATGTCACAAGGAATTGCTCCATACTCAGGCACATGTTTGCCAACAAATTGGATAAGCTAGTTGAAAGGGACAAATTCCTAAAAACACAAAATCTACTAATGGCTGAATCAAGAACAGAATATAAAAATAGACCTAGAACTAGTAACATTGAATCAGCGATCAAAAACCTCCTGACAAAGAAAAGCCCTGAATCTGATGGTTT
The DNA here is from genome assembly GCA_007570785.1 of Antilocapra americana. NCBI lineage: Eukaryota > Metazoa > Chordata > Mammalia > Artiodactyla > Antilocapridae > Antilocapra > Antilocapra americana. The sequence goes on along the minus strand of SRVM01015752.1, from coordinate 40,455 downwards.
CACTTTAAACCAAACATTTAAGGAACACCAATCCCTCTCAAACTCTTCTCACACCTGAACACATTTTATGAAGCCTCTCTATGAAGACAGTATTACCTGTATAAACAAACACACTTCAAGAAAAGACAACTAGAGCCTCGTTTTCCTGCTGTTGATGTAACAGTTCTTAAAACACTAGCAAACCAAATGCAGCAGGATACTAAAAGAGCTATACACCACGACCAAGTGAAATTTATTCCTGGAATGTAAAAGCAGTTCATATATGAAAAGCAACCAATGAAATACACCACATCAAAATGAAGGGGGAAATCCATATGCTCAACCTCAACAGGAAAAGCATTTGACAAAATTAACACCTTTCTATGGTTAAAAAAAAAAAATTCCAGAAAACAAGCATCTAAGGAAAATATCTCAGTATAATAAAGGGCACATATGCAAAATCCATACCTAACATCAAAACAGTCAAAGGTGGAAAAAATGGAAAAAACTTTTTATCCAAGATCAGGAAGATGCCCACTTTCACAGCTGATATTCAACACAGTAGTGGAAGTTCTAGCCAAAATAATTAGGGAAGAAAAAAATATCCAAACTGGAAAGGAAGGTGCAAACTTATTTCTATTTAGGATGTTGTGATCATATTTGGAAATCTCAAGGAAACTTCAATAGCCAAAAGAAATCTAGAAAAATTAGAACAAACCTGTAGTTCTTATATTTCCTGATTTGAAAACATATTACTGGGTTGGCTAAAAAGTTCCTTTGGCTTTGAAGTTAAAAAATAAAAGACATAATTTAAATTTTCAGCAAGAACTTTATTGAATAATGTATTCATTTTGTTCCACTACCTTCTGCCATTTTTCAGGCAACTTCAAAATTCCATCATCCAAAGCTTTTATCTTTTTGAGCAAAGAACTGCTCCAGGTGCCTTCTACAGTCTTCCAGGGAACTGAAACTTTTTCCATTAAGAGAATTTTATAAATACTGAAATAAATGGAAATCTGGAGGTACAATGTCTGGCTAATACAGCAGACAAATCAGAACTTCCCAGCCAAGATGTAACAGCTTCTGCCTGGTCATCAAGGAAACCTGCAGTCTTGCATTATCATGATGGAAGAGTATGCATTTTCTGTTGACTAATTCCAGATGGTTTTTGGTCAAGTACTGCTTTTAGTTTGTCTTACTAGGAGTAGTACTTGTTGGAAATAATCGACTGGTTTTCCAGAAGGAGCTCATAATAGAAGACTCCCTCCAATCCCACCATACACACAACGTCACCTTCTTTGGATGAAAACCAGCCTTGGTGGTGGTTCATTTTGCTTGCCCCATAATCTCTTCCCTTCTACATTATTGTACACCATCCACTTTTCATCACCCCTAACAATATGTTTTAAAAACAGAATGTTTTCATTATGTTTAAGTAGAGAAGCACTTGCAGAAATATAGTCAAGATTTTTTTGGCTTAATTTAGGTGGAACTCAAACATCAAAGTGATTAACATAATCAAGCTGGTACAAATGGTTTTCAACACTTGATTTGGATATTTTGAGTGTGTCAGTTATCTCCTGCATGACATAACATTGATTATTCTTGATTAATATCTTGATTTAATTGCTATCAACTTCAACTGATTTACCTGACTGTGGAGCACTGTCCAGCAAATCTCCAGCACAAACCTTTGGAAACTACTTTGGACATGGTCAGTCAGTCACAGCACCCTCTCCATATGCTGCACGTTTTTTTTTTCTTTTTTTGCATTTCAGTTGCATTTTTACCTTTCTTGAAGTAGTATAGCATAATATGCCCAAAATGTCAACAATTTTGGTTTTTTATTAAGTGCACGCTAATATAACAACTGTCACAATAAAATCTAACAAACTTGTTCTAAATGAACTTAAAGACAACTAAGCACTACTAGAGCCATCTTACGGAAAAACCAGAATGAACTTCTTTGCCAACCCAATACAAAAATAATCAAAACAGCGTGATACTGCGATAAAGACAGACATGTAGACCAAATTAGCATAAGAGAATCCAGAAATAAACACGTGCACAATGGGAAAATAATTTGCAACAAGGGTGCTAAGACCATTCAATGGAGAAAGAACAGTTTCTTCAACAAACAGTGCTAGGGAAGTGGGATATTCACATGCACAAGAATGAAGAAGACCTTTTTACTTTACATCATGTACAGAAAGGGCTTCCCTGATGGCTCAGCTGGTAAAGAATCTGTCCGCAATGCGGGAGACAAGGGTTCAATCCCTAGGTTGGGAAGACTCCCCAGGAGAAGGGAAAGGCTACCCACTCCAGTATTCTGGCCTGGAGAATTCCAAAGAGTCAGACACGACTAAGTGATTTTCACTTTTACTTCCTCATGCACAGAAAACAAACTCAAAATGGATCAATGCCTTGAACATAAGAGCTAAAACTATAAAACTTAGATGACAACACAAAACAAAAGCTTCATGACACTGGACTTAGAAATGATTTCTTGGATAGTAAAACCAAAAGAAAAAGCAAAAAAAGAAAAAAATAGAACCTGATCAAAACACAAACCTCTCTGTTGCTCTGTGACAATCTGGAGGGACAGCATTGGGAGGAAGGTGGGAAGTGGGGGGCTCAGGAGGGAGGGAACATATGTGTGCCTAAGCCCGATTCACATATGGCAAAACCCATCACAATGCTGTAGTTATTGCCCAATTAAAAAATTTTTAAAAAGTAATACAAGAAATCCATATGCTGAGAGCCTCACCTACCAACTCTAAATAAAAATAACTATGCTCAAAATAAATAAATAGATAAAAACCTCTTGTATTTAATGCCCTGGTATTAAAGGACATTATTAACAGAAGGAAAAGACAACTCATAGGAGAATCTGCAAATTACATATCTGATAAGAGATTAATATCCAGAGCATACTTTTTTTCAAAAAGTCTTAAAACTCAAGGACAAACACACAAAAATAAAAAATTGGGCAAGAAGAAACAAATATATGAAGGGATGCTCAGTATCACTAATCATTAGGGAAATGAAAACCAAAAGAAAAATGTGATATTACTTTGTGTTTATTAGGATGCGTATGACTGAAAAACAAAAATTAAAACCAGAAAATAACAAGTGCTGACAAAGATACAGAGAAATTAGAGCCCGGTGCACTGTTAGTGAGAATGTAATACGCTATAGCCATTGTGAAAATCAGTATGGGGCTCCTGAGAAAATTTTAAATAGACCCAGTAATTCTACTTTCTGTATGCAAAAGAACTGAATGCAGGGTCTCAAAGAGGTATTTACATCTACATTCATAGTAGCATTATTCACAAAGCCAAAAGGTAGAAGCCACCCGAGTGTCTACTGGTATATGAATGTATGAACAAAATATGGCATATGAATGTAGTGAAATAGTTTTCAGCAATAAAGACAGGAAATTCTGACATGTTACAATATGGATAAACCTTGAAGAGACTATGCTAAGTGAAATAAGCCAGTCATAAAAGAACAGACGCTGTATGATTCTACTTATACTGCATACCTAAAGTAGTCAGATTCATAAAGACAAAGTAGGCAGTGGTTGCCAGGGCTGGGAGGAGAGGGAAATGGGGAGTTAGTAGTTTAATGGGTACCGACTTGTTGTGGTCTTTTACAGACTGGGACCTGGGGACTGGAGTCCACGGGAAGAGAGAAAGGAAGAGCAGTATCCCTCGAGTTACGTGGAAAACCAATAAAGCCCATACACAGGACTTGTACCGCTCATGAAGACACAGGGCGTCCTCTCAAGGAGATCTTGAAAGCCCGGGTGAGAAAGTGAGCTCGGTAGGCTTCCACGCTCCAAAGAACTAGCCAGACAGAAAGAAGGACACAGGAGACCCAAGTCTCTAGTGGAACAAGGGTATTTTATTAGCAGAAACGCATGCTCATATAGCTTCAGTAAAATGTTTACTCAGCAATTAAAAAGAATGAAATTCCACCAGTCGCAACAAAATGGATAGTCCTGTAAGTAAAAGGTCACTGAAGGGAGTCACTGAAGGGAATCCAAGCAGATGCTCTTTCCCATGATCTCAGTCCTGAGAACTGCGTGCAGCTCTGCTCATTCCTGTATTCCAGCCAGGAACTGATAAGGAACAGAGAGTCCTTGAGAAACGGCACACAAAGAAAGAAAACGCAACTTATTGGATCCCTTAAAGTTGAAGGTCCCCTGACACTGACTGAGTTCAGTCTGGGCTAATGAAAAGTTCTGGAGATGGGCAACAGTAATGGTTACACAGCCATTCTAAGGTACTCAAATGCCCCTGAACCATACATTTAATAATGGCCAACATGATAATTTTTGTTATGTGTGTATATATAGGATTAATATTTTTTAAAAAGTAATTCAAAATGGATCACAGACCCCAAAATTAGGCCTCTTAGTTTCATGATGAGCTTATACACACAACACTATCATCACCGTCCATGCCAAGAAAAACTTATGGTGGGCTTCATTAAAATTAAACATTTGTGTTTAACAGAGTTAAACAGCATATATAATACCAAGTAAACATAAAGAAGAGCCAAGCTGAGATGAAGAATACAATGCACGAAATGAAAAATCCACTAGAAGGAATCAACAATAGACTGAATGGTACAGAGGAACGGATCAGCAAGCTGAAAGAGTAGTAGAAAAAAACCAAAGCACAACTGAAAAAAGGAAGAACAACAAAAAGAAAGGAGGACACCATCAAGCATACTATAATACAAGTGTTACAGGGGCTCCAGAAGGAGAAAAGAAAGAAATTACTTGAAGACACAAGAGCTGAAATTTCCTTAACTGGGGAAAGGAAACACACATCCCAAACGGTCCAAGAATCACGGACATCTGAAACATGGTCAACCCAAACAGGACCACACCAAGATAAGTAGTAATTAAAATGGCAAAAATAAAGAGAGAATACTGAAAGCTACATGTTAAGTACAAGTGAACTACCATAAGGCTATCAGCTGACATCTCAGCATGAACTATGCAGATGAGAAGGGAGTGGCATAATATTTAAAATGATGAAAGGAAAAAGACCTACAAAGAATTTCATTCAGATTTGATGCTGAGACCAAAAGTTTCACAGACAAGCAAAAGCTTGTTCAGCACCACCAAATCAACTTTACAAGAATGTTAAAAGGGACTTCTCTAAGTGAGAAAACAGAGGCCACAGCTAGAAACAAGAAAATGTAAAAGGAAAAATCTCATCTGTAAAGACAAACACACAACAACTAATAAATAAGCCATGTATAAAGTCAGTAGGGATAAGTAGCAAAACTAGCTAGCAATAATTAGCAAAATCATCTCTATCTACAATAAGCAGTTAAGGGATATAGAAAACAAAAAGATGTAAAAGAGAATGTCAGAAACAGTAAATGTAGGGTAGCAGGAGTAAAAATGTAGGGTTATTAAGATACATTTGAACTTAAGAGATCAGCAGCTTAAAGAAAGAGTCAGTCACTCAGTCGTTCTGACTCTGCAACTCCATGGACTGTAGCCCACCAGGCTCCTCTGACCATGGGCTTCTCCAGGCAAGAATACTGAAGTGGGTGGTCATTCCCTTCTCCAGGGGATCTTCCCACAGTGTTGCAGGGCAGTTTTGCTTCAAACACAAAGAAAGAAACTCATAGAAAAAGAGATCTGATCTGTGGTTACCAGAGATTGAGGGGAGGGATTGCATGAAGGAGGTCAAAAGGTGACCAGTTATAAGTACTAGGAATATAATGTACAATCTGATACATATAATAAACACCACTGTATGTTATATATCAAAGGGAAGATGGTAAGTCCTAAGAGTTCTCATCACACAAAGAAAATCTGTTTTCTTTAATTTTGTATCCACAAGATGATGGATGCTCATTAAGTTTACTGTGATAATCATTTCATGACATCTATATGTAAATCAAATCATTATGTTGTACACCTTAAACTTACAGATGCTGTATGTCAATCATATCTCAATAAAACTAAAAGAAAAAAATTTGAAGCAAAATTGAAACTTGTGCTCTATAAAATGAAAATAGAATGGAAGTAACATTTGCAAAACTCATCTGATAAGGCAGCAGCACTCAGCCTTTTTGGCACCAAGGACCAGACAATTTTTCCATGGGGGGTGGGGGAGGGGTTGACCTTGAGATGATTCAAGCACCATTACATTTATTATGTACTTTATTGCTATTAATATTACATCAGCTTCACCCTAGATCATCAGGCATTATTAGATCCCAGAAGGTTGGGAATCCCTGTGATAAGGGACCTAAAATAAGAATATATAAAGAGCTCTTAAAGCACACTAATAAAATGACAACTCAATTTAAAAATGGGCAAAAGAAGACAGATAAGGGGTCAATAAGCACATGAAAAGATGTTCAGCTCATTAGCTGTCAGGGAAACGCAAATCAAAATCATAGTGAAATACCTCTTCGCACCCAGTTTAGGGACATTACTGTGTAAGGATATGTTACTTGAGCAGTTGGCCATCTTGAAACCACAAGGGGTTGATCCTAAAGACCAGAAGTCAACGTACTGAGAAAACCAAAGTCTATGAATGTAATGAGTCTTCGAGGCACACCAAGGGGTGATATTAAACTGCTAAGCTAAGCACACTGTTCCTGGACTTCTGTATAATAATAAATCCCTTTATCAAATAAATTATTGCATCATGCACAGTTAACCTGTTAAAAATGAAAATATTCAAGTTTGAACCAAGTTTGTAACTATGTAAACTATTGTCTCTATTATACTTCTAAACAAACCTATTCTAATTAAAAGTTGGTACTCCATAGTTGGAAATTACTGCCGTAAGATTTGGTCAGCCATCTCTGCATCACTATAAAAGACATATGTGAAAAGTATGTTTCACTATGAGCCTTCAATATTTTAATAATTTTTACATATGCTTTTTGCCTATATCATTTATACCTACCTGGTTAGTAAAATGTCCCATTAAAAACAAATTTTTTATTAAAAGCTTTTAAAATACAAACACAAAGAGAAGAACACAAATGGTTTTAAAAAACAAATAAATGACTATTACCTAAAAGTGTGCTTTTCTTTCTCCTACCTAATAATCTTGGAATGCAAGTTGGAAACGCAGTTTTACTGCCTATTTCTTCAGCTGAAATAACTTCCACAGAAACTATAAAAATTTTCTCAGTCCTACATGAAATAGCTGAATAAATGACACAGCTATTATGTTGGTAAGATCAAGAATTCATAAAATAGTTATAAAATAACTTTTTCCTCATTCACGTTTTCAAACTTAATTGACCAACTGCTACCCAACTTAAAGCAAACCAAGATCCCAAGAACTGCTTTTGTAAATATTCTACCTCTATCAGGATTCTTTTTTAATTTGAAAATACATAGTTTTCATTGGAGGATAACTGCTTTACAATGCTGTGTTGGCTTCTGCTGTACAGTGTGTATCAGTTATTAAATATACATATATCCTCTCCCTCTTGAGCCTCCCTCCTGCCCACCTCCACCAGCATTCTTTAACAATAAAAATATTCAACTCCAGGGTGTTCCTGGAGTTGGCACTTTTATTGCCCTTAGTCAGTTTGGGGAACTGAGATCCCATAAGCCGAGCGGCACAGCCAAAAGAAAAACGTCAATCACTCCAAGAGATCAATTCATTCAACACATACTTGTTGAGCTCTGCCATTTGTCAGCTAGATTCTTAGAAAAATAGTAGCAATAGAAGAAACTATCCCTGCTCCCTTCTCATGTAATGCACAATTTAAAATGGAATAAACACTCCAAAGGACAGGAACACAGGTCAGGGACAGTCTATTACAAAAGGTCCTGAGATATAACCAGGAAAACATTATCCTTTTACAGCAATAGACACCCTGATAAAAGCACATTACTATCATATTATCCTAACTACAATCTTTTGAGATAGGAATTATTATTATCACCATTTTATAGATGACAAAACTCAGATACACAGAATTCAAGTACTTGCCCAATTCACATGATTAGTAAGTGCCAAAGCTGGTATTACGTCTGGAGAGCCACATTACCTCCAGGGTATGTGCTACTAACCATTTGTATTACTTACACTGCCTTTATTTCTCCACAGATAGAATCAGGACATACATATAGCAGGTAGCCTGGCCTACAACAACTTCAGTTAAGAGGTAACAGAAGTCAAAGGTAGACAGTTTCTCAGGCAAAGTAAAGCACAGACCTTTACTTACTCACCCGTTTCTTTTCTAGCACTAAGAAGTCTGCCTAGACAGTGTGTACCTAGGTGAAGGATTATTCTCACCAACCCTTCAACTGCTTTCCCAACATGACCTGAAAAGTTCAGATGAATGAGAACATCTGACTTCTGTCAATCAGGCCATCTCCTGCCAACTGGGAAAAAGGTAAGGTTGTCTTACGCATGACCCCAAACTCAGGAGATCACCGTGATTATATCAGAACTTGTCAATACGGAAGCACATACCAACTGAATAAAAGAGAGGCCTCAAAGAAATTCCTGTATCTATGTCCAACTGATTGTTGCCAAAAAACAGTGCCAAATCCATTCAATGAGCAAAAAACAGTCTCTCCAACTAACTGCTAAGACAATTCAGTTTTCACATGCAAAGAATGAAGGTGGAACCCTACCTTACACCGCATACAAAAACTAACTCAAAATAGGTGAATGACCTAAGCTAAAATCATAAAACTCCTAGAAGAAAACAGAGGTAAATCTTGGACTTAGGAATGGATTCTTACACATGACTCCAAAATAACAAGCAACAAAAGAAACAAGAGATATTGGGCTTCATCAAAATTACAAACTTTTAAAATGAACCTATGGAGAGAAATAAATTAGTAGTTTGAGATTAGCAGGAAAGAAAAAAAGACCTAAACCTAAGACCTAAAACTCTAAAACTCTTAGAATTCTGACAATACACAGGAAAAGCTCATGATATTAGATTTGACAATGATTTTTTTGGATATGGTACCAAAAAATACACGAGACAAAAGCAAAAACAGATAAACTGGACTTTATAAAGATTTACAACTTGTGCATCAGTGGACCAAATCAACACAGTGAAAGACAACCTTCAGAGAAAACATTTGTAGAGTGTATATCTGACAGAGTTAATCCAAATAACCCAATTTAAAAGGAGGCAAAGGACTTGAATATACATATCTCCAAAGAAAATACACAAATGGTCAACAAACATATGAGAAGATGCTTGAGACTTCCCCGGTGGTCCAGTGGTTAGGACCTCACCTTCTGATGGCAGAGGGGCAGGTTTGATCCATGGTCAGGGAGCTAGATTCCACATGCCTTGTGGTCAAAACATAAAACAGAAGCAATATTGTAACAAATTCAATTAAAGACTGTACAAATGGTCCATATCACAGAAAAAAATCTAAACAAAAAAAAAAAAAAAGAAACACCCCATAATTTAAAAAAGCAAACAACAACAACAAAAAAACACAAGCCCAACATCCTAATCATTAGGAAACTGCAAAATCAAAATGAGGTTTCACTTCACACAAATCAGGATGGGCACTATCTGAAACAAAAATATGTTCACAATAGCCAGAAAACAGAAGCAACACCGTGTTCATCGACAGATAAATGGAAGAATAAAACTGTGGCATATACGGAAAATGGAATTATTCAGTCTTAAAGGAAGGAAATCCTTACACATGCCATATGTGCCTTCAACAACCTTAGAGACAACATGTCTTAAGGTTATTATACTAAGTGAAATAAACTAGTCACAAAATGACAAACAATGTATATGATTCCACTTATGAGGTATCCAGTCAATACTCTGAAACTTAAGGCAGAATGGTGGTTACCAGGGGCTGTGGTAAATGGGAAGGAGCTATTTACTGATACAGTTTCAGTTTTAGAATATGAAAAAGTTTTGGAGATCAGTTGCACTACAATGTGAATATACTTAACACTATTGAATTATACAGTTAAAAATAAGTAAACTATAGTTTTAACTGTACCATCAAAATAACTGAATTGTATATTTTGTCACATATATCACAATTAATTTTTTTAAAATCAATTGTATTTATATATTGGCAAAAAACAATTGTGAAGTTTAAATTTCTTAATAATTTACATTTATAGTACGTTTGGGCTTCCCTGGTGGCTCAGCTAGTAAAGAATCCGCCTGCAATGTGGGGGACCTGGGTTTGATCCCTGGGTTGGGAAGATCCCCTGGAAAAGGGACCAGCTACCCACTCCAGTATTCTGGCCTGGAAAATTCCATGGACTGTATAGTCCATGGGGTCACAAACTGTCAGACACAATTGAGCGACTTTCACTTCACTTTCATAGTACATTTACATTACATGAAAGGTATGAGTGTGACAAGTGACACAAAAGAACTGTTAAAAATTATAAAACACAGCTGAGAAATTAAAGATAAAATAAGTGGAGAGATATCTTGTTTATGGATCTACACTTTCTCAACTCTTTCTAAACTGATCTGGATCACCACAATCCCAATGAAAATATCAGCTGACTTTTTTGTAGAAACTGACAAGCTGATTTTTATAATTCTGAAATGCAAAGGATTCAGAATACCAGCTATGAAATTAAAAGACACTTGCTCCTTGGAAGAAAAGCTATCACAAATCTCGACAGCATATTAAAAAGCAGAGACATCACCTTGTTGACAATGCGCCATATAGCCAAAGCTACGGTTTTTGCAATAGTCATGCACGAATGTAAGAATTGGACCATCAAGAAGGCCGAGCCCTGAAGAATTGATACTTTAGAACTGTGGTGCTGTAGAAGACTTTGACAGGCTCTTGGACAGCAAGGAGACCCAAACCAGTCAATCCTAAAGGAAAACAACCCTGAATGTTCACTGGAAGGACTGATGCTGAAGCTCCAATACTTTGACTACCTGATTCAAAGAGCCTGATCATTAGAAAAGACCCTGATGCTGGGAAATATTGAGATAGTCAGATGGCCTCATCAACTCAATGGACATGAGTTTCAGCAAACTCTGGGAGATGGTGAAAGACAGACAAGCCTGGCATGCTGCAGTCCACAGGGTCGCAGAGTCGGACATGACAACAGAATGGCTAAACTCATTTTAAAAGAGAAGAACAAGGATGGATGACAAACTTGACTTGTTTCAAATCTTAGTATGAATCTCCAGTAAGAGAGATTGAATGGTATTGATGTAAAGATAAACAGATCAATGAAACAAAATAGAGAATCCAGAACAGACTGACACATATATGGGATAACCGAATTTTGACAAAAGTACAAAGGCAATTCAATGAATAAGTCTTTTCAACAGATGATGCAACAATTCATTGTCATATACAAAAAAAGAACTCCCATCCATACTTTGCACCATATAAAAATTAACTCAAAATGGATCATAAAACTGTAAAATCTAAAGTTTCTAAAAATAAAAAAGGAAATAATCATGATATTGAGTTAAGATTTCTTAGATATGAAACCAAAAACAATCCTTAAAAGAACATACTGATAAAATTAAAACTTCTGCTCAGAATATTTGCAAATATATATCTGATAAAAGACTTGTAACCCAAATAAATAAATATTATCTTATATCTCAATTATAAGATAATAACACAAAAACAACAAATAAAAAGGCAAAAGAGGTGAATAGACACTTCACGAAGAGGCTATACAGATGGCAAGTAAGCTTATGGAAAGATGCTGAACAAAATTAGCCATAAAGAGATACAAAATAAAAGCACAGTAAGACAGTGCTACAGCTCTAACAGGGCAAAAACTGACTGACCAAGGGCTGATGAGGATGCAAATGAACTCTCATGGGGCTGGTGGCAATAGAAAACTTTAAATTACAACTTTACAATTTAAAAATAGTTTGGCAGTTCCTTAAAATGTTAAACAATACACCTGCCATATGTTCTAGCCATTCTACTCCTAAGTGTGATATTTACTTAAAAGAAAATAAGGTATAGTTCATACAAAGATTGGTTGATGACCACTCATTGCAGTTTTATCCGTAACTGCCCAAAACTGGTGATAAACCAAATGTTCACCAAAAGATGAACAAAAAACCAGACTGTGATATACCCATACAGCTGAACACTTTGTTGCTGTTGTTCAGTCACGCAGTCGTGTTCAGTTCTTTGTAAGCCCAAGGACTGCAGCACACCAGGCTGCCCTGTCCTTCACCATCTCCCGGAGCCTGCTCAAACTCCTGTCCATTGAGTCGGTGATGCCATCCAACCATCTTGTCCTCTGTCATCCCCTTTCTCATCCTGCCTTCAGTCTTTCCCAGCATCAGGGTCTTTTCTAATGAGTCAGCTCTTCACATCAGGTGGCCAAAGGACTGGAGCTTCAGTTTCACCATCAGTCCTTCCAGTGAATATTCAGGACTGATTTCCTTTAGGATTGACTGATTTCATCTCCTTGCAGTTCAAGGGACTCTTCCCCAACACCACAGATCTAAAGCATCAATTCTTCAGTGTTCAGCCTTCTTTATGGTCTGACTCTCATATCCATACATGACAGTGGAAAAATATATACACTCCTCTTAAGCAGAGAAGGTTGTACACTTTTATCATTACTACTGAATGTTTACCTTGATGGTCTAGTTCATATAATACAGAAATATAGGAATAAGACATGAAATTATTGCCATTTGAAAAACTTGTGACTATCCAGAAGACATAAGAGGATTAAAGTATTTTAAAGGTAAAAATTACCAATGTCAGCAATAAAAAAAGGAGACTAAAGACCCAATAGTAATTAAAAAGAGCCTACGAGGCTATCAGGAACAACTTTATGCCAGTTAATCTGAAATTTTAGATGAAATGGACAAGCTCCTAGCAAAATACACCTTACTTAAACTGACAGATAAAAATAAAAAATCAAACAAAATCTGAATTGTTTTAAAACCAGGTTAGTCAAAAAAAAGTGAAGAACTACAAAGTTCTATAATTGTATTATCAATCTTACACAAACTCTTCAGAGAATTTAAAAACCTCCGATTTGTTTCATAAGGTCAACCAAAACATCATAAAACAGCAACAAGTTAATTTCACTGATAATCATAATTGCTGGTTTAAACTTGACTGATTTACTTCTCTAATACATTTACTGATGGTTGCCTAAATCTTTAGATTAAAAGATACACAGCTGTAGTCCCTGTTTTCAAAGACTCAATCTGGTAGGACAAACAGAGGGAAAGGATGCTCAGATACCCAAAGAAGCAAATTCTGAAAAAGCCTGCCTTTACCAGGCCTAGGAACAATAAAACAACAACTATAAGTCTGTGTTCTGATAAAGACTGGGCTTAAAAACAGAAAGCCATCGGGACATCTGCATAATTCTAAATATGAAATATAAATGTCTCTGCTATGAAAGCATGATGCAGTTCCTCATAAATTACAATAGATCAACTACTCATGAATGCTTTTAATCTTTTTTCTGCTACCATTTAACAGAGTTTGGTTTCACCACTGTCCCAGTACTGTTCTATTACTGAAATGACATACTGATTCCTAATAGTGCTAAGAACTGAAAGCTAATTTTAAAATAAATTTCCCCTAAAATGTCCCTAGGACCTCTTTCTCTCTCTTTTTTTTTTGTCTGTACCACTCAGCATGTGGGATACAGGATCCTAGTTCCCTGATTAAGAATCGAACCAGTCCCCCCTACAGTGGAAGCGAGGAGTCTTAACCACTGGACCACCAGGGAAGTCCCCACTTAAGTTTTTTACAAACAAAACATATCTGGTGATTTCAGCCTTTTTTTTTGTTTTGTTTCGCTAACTGCTCTTTGATATTATTTCCATTTTGCCCATACGACATTCTTGTTCCTATAAGTCAAGATTAGTCTTTATAGGGGCCTCTCTGAAACAACGGAGAAGGTGATGGCACCCCACTCCAGTCCTCTTGCCTGGAAACTCCCATGGACGGAGGAGCCTGGTAGGCTGCAGTCCATGGGGTCGCAAAGAGTCAGACACAACTGAGCGACTTCACTTTCCCTTTTCATTCTCATGCACTGGAGAAGGAGATGGCAACCCACTCCAGTGTTCTTGCCTGGAGAATCCCAGGGATGGAAGAGCATGGCAGACTGCCGTCTGGGGGGTCGCACAGAGTTGGATACGACTGAAGCGACTTAGCAGCAGCAGCAGCTCTGAAACAATCTGAGGAAAATCAACTAGATAGACATCAAACATAACCAGAATGGCACTGATCCCGAGAAGCCGTCCATCAGGGATCTTAACTGGTATCCTAGTACTGGCTTTTTTTTTTTCAAGTTTAATTAGAGGATAATTGCTTTATAATATTGTGCTGGTACATCAACACGAATCAGCCACAGGCATACATGTTCCCTCCCTCCCCTCTCCCACCCCTCTAGGCTGTCACAGAGCACTGGGTTGAGCTCCCTGTGCCACACAGCGAATTGCCACTGGCTATCCATTCTACATATGGTGACAGGCGTTTCCATGCCACTCTCTCAATTCATCCCATCCTCTCCTTACCCCACTGTGTTCTCTATGTCTGCATCTCCACTGAGCCTCTGCAAAGAGATTCACCAGTACCATCTTTCTAGTTTCCATACACATGTGTTAATATACAATATTTCTTTCTCTTTCTGACTTACTTCACCCTGCACAATAGGCTCTAGGTTCATTCACCTCATTAGGACTGACTCAAATGTGTTCTTTTTTATAGCTGAGTAATACTCCATCATACATATGTATAATTTCTATATCCATTCATCAGTCAGTGGACATAAAGGTTGCTTCTGTGTAGTTCATGAACACTGTGAAATACCTAGTATGCTAAATTCAGTTGCATTTTCTTTGCAGAAAATCTTTAATTCTCATTCGATGCTCAAAGGTAAATGACTCCAAAAGGAATTTCCCTTTACCTAATAATAGGAAATATGCTTTCAATGATAATGCAAATAATTCTGACACAATGTTTCAAGGTGTCACATACACACACAACTAGGGAGAGACAGAGCAAACAAAGGACACGAAAACAAGAACTTGTCTGCTATACACATCTCCCTGTTCTAGAGTGCAATCATCTCTTAGAATATGTGAGGTCAATACATCTCTTTGCCAAACAAGATAGAAAATGGTTCAACCCAATCCCTGGACATGGGCAGTCTTGTTGTGATTATTAGTAGCATCTAAGAAACTGAGACAATGAATACAGTATTATAGAATCAAGGTATAAGGAAATTACAACACATCAAGATGAATCAATTCTTGTTATTTAGTTGCAAAACTGCGGGGGCGGGGGGGGGGGGGGGGGGGGAAGGAAAGAATGTAGCACCTGTTAGCAACACTACAAGCAGGAAACACACATGATTTGGGGGTACTGGAATATGACATGAGCATATCAAAGGCATTCACTTCTTTCCCAGGCCACACACATTACAAAACATGCCAATGGCTGAACTCTGTTACCTGCCCAGTCTACTGATTTCACTAAACAGAGCAAGCACGAAAACTCATTGTCAGTATTCACTGCAGTTTATCAACACTGACTAGATGCACCGTCAGAGATAAGGAAAGATTGGACAGGAATCTATTTATTCCTAATTAGCATCGAGACTCCTATCAGGGAATCAACTGTCTCAGTTTCACTGAAAACACATCTCTCAGAAGTTTCTGCTCTAAGCACATCAACTTAGCCATTTTAGTTTTTAGGCTGGGGTCTAGTTCCTATATAAATTAGTACATGGAACGCTTTTGATCAGTCAGAGATCACTTATACATTCTAACCAATCATTTCTGTCCAAAATATTGAGAAAGGTTGTATAACTTGCCATAAGTTATATAGGTAATAAAAAGTGGAAAGGGAAATTCCAAGCATGCTCACCTAATCATTATGCTATAATGTGTCAACTTGTCAGGTTAATTTTTTATACAATAAGCCAAGGAAAGCCAATGAAAATATTTAAGGACAGCAGTAATGATCATATTTACATCCTTGATTCCACTAATCAATAAGGTGGACAGCAACCTGATGGTAAAGCAACAGTATCAAAGTCAAAATCCAGCTGACTGAGGAACTGAACCACAGGAATGCAGAAAGGATAAAAAAAAAAAAAAAAAAAAAACTAAAATCTTTACTTGGTAAACTTAGACAGACTTATTAATGTATTAAATGAAAAGATGGAAAAGAATGAAGGAGGCTACCTCCAAGATTAGTACCTTGGCCAACGATCAGTAATTATGGTCTATTGATTCAAAGAGAGGAGGAGCTGGCAATTTGGTCTCCTTTAAGTGGCAGGAAGACAAGTCTACTTTTTAATATAATCAAAAGCAAAACGAGAAAACCCAATTCTATAGAATTTACCTCCTCCTACCAAAAAACCTTCCCACTTTGCAGAAATCTTATCTTTGAAATGACGAACGCTTAAGGGTTTTTGTTTTTCCAAAAATAAAAAGTCATTTGGGCAGGAGGGGGTCTTCAACATCATTTAGCATTCTTTAAAAGCAAATTAAACCCGAAGCCGATTGCATATAATTTAATTTTCCTAAAGTTTCTATTTTTCTGTGGAAAAAAGTCTCGTTGGCATTAGTTTGTATTCACTGTACCATTTCTGTTCCCTGTCTAAAACAGACTCCAAAAAAAGATCTTTAAGAAATGACACTCTATGCTTAGAGTGCCACCGTCAGACATCTAAACGCCACGGACATAGCCTGTACTGCCGAACCCAGTGCGAATCTCATGTGAAACTGTTAAATGGGTCGGCCTGAATAAACTCCTCAGCCGGGCCCTGGGATCGGCAGCTCCCTCTGAAATCCTGCTAACCAAACGCCGCAGCGAAAGCCTAAAGAACCAAGAAACAGGAAGGAGCTGTCCGGCCTCCACGCCACCCTCCAGGACCAGGGTCCAGGGCCCAAGGCAGGTTCTGAAATGCTCTCCGCACATCTTCTAAGTTGGCTCAAGCCAGAAATGCACCATGAAAGCAGTACCGGCTGTCATGTGTATGGAGACCTCTGAAAAAATCAAATTGCTTATATTCACAATCCCACATCGGGCGTCTTCTGAAACAAAAAAGTCGCCTAAATTTTAATCTGGCGGTGAGCAACGCTAGGAAAGCCTGGCAGTGATGAAGTCGGCTGGCTGGGTCGGAAAAGGAAAGGCTTTCCGAGAGCCAGGGCCCCTGCGCCGAGCCGATGGTCCACGTCTCATCCCCAGGGGAACCGGACCCCAGTCCCGCACTGGGCGTCCCTGGACTCCGCCCCGACACGACCCAACCTCCCCTGACTCCGGGTTTCGGCCGAGCAGCGCGCCGGCCTCCGCGCCCACGCTCACCGAGTTGCCGCCCGCGGCCCGCGAGCCCGCGCGCTTCTCCGCCATGGCGCCGGCCTCCGCCTCCGACGCGGCTTTCTTCCCCGGAGGTTCCGACGCGGCTTTCTTCCCCGGAGGTTCTGCGTTCATGCTGCGGTCATGCCTCCTCCGGCGCCGGGCGCCCCGGGGTTACAACTAAGCTGCAAAAGCGGCGGCGGGGCCCGCGCTCTCATGGGCTCTGCGGCTCAAAACGGCCGCAGGTCGAGCGGCAGGCCAGCGGCGAGGCCGAGAGTCGCGAGGGACGCTGAGGCAGCGAGCGCGCGACTGCAGCGGCCGCCAGCCACAGCCGCCGAGCCGAGCTCACCTCAGGCAGCTGCCCGCCTCTGGGTCGGCGGCCCGGGGAGTCAGCAGGAGTCAGAAGGCCGAGCGCGCGCCCCGCCGCCGCTTCCCCACAGGCTGCCCCGGGGAAGGACGCCTCGCCGGGGACCCCAGCTCCCGCCACAAGCTCGGCGCCAGCGCCCGAAGCCTCAGGGCGCCTGCCCACCTCAACCCCCGCCTCCACGTTTCCGGGGCCTCCTCGGCTTCCGGATTCCGCAGCGCGCCGGAAATGCGTCATCTCCTAAGGCCGCCAATCGTTTTTTCTTTTTCCTGAGCTGGTGTGGGCTAGTGGGAGTGTCAAGTGCATTACTGTTAGTGACTGCACTTTCGGTCTTGGTTTGGAAGCCAAACCGCCGAGCCAATTTTTTTCTGATGCCACCAACAGTTGGGCACGTTGGATGGGCACGTTCGATCGCTGAATACCGTCCGACTCTTTGCGACCCCTATGGACAGCACAGCCAGGCTTCCCTGTCCATCACCAACTAGAGCTTGCTCAAACTCCTGTCTATACAGTTGGTGGTGCTATCCAACCATCTCATCCTCTGTCGCCCCTTTCTCCTCCTGTTTTCAGACTTTGCCAGCATCAGGGTCTTTTCCAATGCGTCAGTTCTTCTCATCAGGTGGCCAAAGTATTGGAGCTTCAACATCAGTCCTTCCAATGAATATTTAGGACTGATTTCCTTTAGGATTCGCTGATTTGATCGTTCTAATAGGGAAATACCTCCCGCTTCTGAAGTCCTGAGATGGGAATTATAACTACCGTATTTTGTTCCTATTCAGAATCTGAAGCTGACAAGAGCTTACCTGGGCTGTGGGATTCATGGGAGGACATACAGGTCCCTGTTCCAGTTCAGAGCTACTTAATGGTACCAACACGTTGAATATGAACCGATTACTTTGCTGGCCAAATGCTTGACTTTCCTTGTCCACTGAAGCCGAATTAAAAAATAGAGTCTGGAGGAAATAGAAAAGTGGCTTTAATGCTCAGCCAATGGAGAGGGGAACACAGTAGGCTCGTGCCTCAAGAACTATGCCCTTGCTCCGTGAGTGCTATAGTCTTGTATAAGATCAGGGCTTGCAGTCAGGAGTCGGTGATGAGGAGCAAAGATGTAAGGAGGTTGTTTTCTTCCTCTTGCTTTGTTTCAAAATTGGTCATAGGCTGGTGTCAGTAACCCAGTAATCGAGTCTGACAATTTGTGGCTCTGTGGCCTTCTTTCTGATATGTGAGAAAGAAGAACTACAAGGGAAAGAGTGTGCTGTAAAGATGAGCACCAGATACAGTTTGTATTTAGCATACAGTCAAAGGATAATAGGTGCAAAATGTAGCTCCTGCAGACTTAGGGGGCAGAAAAGCAAACTTACTTACAGGCATGCAGAGTTAGGATCAGTTAAAGTAAGAAAAGTAAGAATGTTCAGGCCTGCTCACTGTTCTCTTTATCTTCATTATTCTCAGGAGAGGAAACAAAATCTTATTTCATCTCCCCCCCACCCCACTGAAGCAATTACTCAAAGTCTCAGATCCTATTTGGATAAAATGTTGATATACAGAGACCAGTTAACACTAATGGTTTTGATTCCATAAATGCTATTGTTATGGTTACTGGCTGGAAAGGACCTTGTGAGATATTACATCCTACTTTGTAGATGCCAACCCAAGTGTCAAAAGCAAAGTGGCTTGGCTAGTTAAAGAGCTAATGTAACAGACAAAATCTCCACAAATTTAGGGTAAAAATATAGTCAGAATATTTATTATTAGATGTTTGAGCAGTGAAATGAAAATATCTCCTGAATATCAGTAAACAACAAATGTCACAGCCATCAGCGATTTCTGGCCTCCGAATGTGAATGAGAGCTCCCCAAACTGCGACCCAGTGGATGCTGCCACCCTTCCCCCCACAGTGATTGCTGAGGAGCTGGGGAAATGCAAGAAACAAGGCCAACAAGGAAATAGGAGTGACCCCAGACAGCTGAGGTGCACAGGAAAGGAATAAATTCAGTGAGCCCAGAGGCTTGCCTCTTCCAATACAAAAAATGCTAAATTTCTTAACTTGATACCTGATCTCTGATGTTCAGACTGCCTGCTCCCTTTGTTGCAAACTTATATACAACCTGACTTTCCATCCTGCCTCATTTGAGCCATTTTCTCAGAGTTCCTGAGGTGCTGTCTCCAAGTTTCAGAGTCCTAAACATTTCCACCAATTAAAGTAACACTCTACTTTCAGGTTGTGAAAATATTTTTCAGTCGACAGCATCCCATGCCTCCTTGAAGGAAGACAAACACTTTGACTCTGAAGAACTTATGTCTTTTCCTTATTACTGAGCCACCAGGGAAGCCAAGTCAATGGATACACTGTAGCAAATCAAATAAATCTTTAGGATTGCAGAAAACCTATTTGAAACACCAGCAATATAAGATGTAAATCAATAGTAAAAGATTTTTGTCTAATTTGGTATAGTGTATCCATTAACTTTACTTCCCTGGTGTCTTAGTGGTAAAGAATCTGCCTGAAATGCAGGAGACTTGCAGGAGACGCAGGTTTGATCTCTAGTTGGGAAGATCCCCTGGAGATGAAAATGACAAGCCATTCCAGTATTCTTGCCTGGGAAATGCATGAATGAAGGAGTCTGGTGGGCTGCAGTCCATGGGGGTCAGAAAGAGTCGAGTCGACAAAACAACAATGAAAAATCCATGGACTGAGATCTCTTTCAGTGAAGAGGAAAAGTTAAAATTTTACCTCCTCCTGCCTCTGTAACTCAGCTTGCTCCTTTCAAAGTCTAGATCACGTAGGTCTCAGAAAGTGGGGATTCACAATATGGGGAACTGGAGCTTATCTCACTCACCCTTGTCCTGCTCTTTGCAACCATCCTAGCTCCTGCTAACCCACTTAATGATGCCTGTCCATATATAAAAACTCTGTAATTCCTTGGTTCGGGGCTCAGAGCTTGGAGTGTTAATTCCTCTGGGCCCGCCGGCATAATAAACCTGAGTTCTCCAACTCTCCAAGTGTGGTGCTTGGTTTCTTGCATACTGCTTTCTGAAACATTTCTGGAGGCCCCAGCGAGATTCCAACCACGCTGGCCTCTTGAGCCGCAGGACTGGTGGCTTGGCCGGGTTGGAGCAGAGGAGCCCCAAGATGAACAAGGAGGGGTGCCACCTGACGGTATTCCGGGTTCTCTTTTGGACCGGCATTCTGAATCTCTGGAGGGCCGAGCCCTGACCAGACTCATTGGAGGATCCGACCAACCCACCAGGATCGGCCACAGGAAAAGGTAAGACCCCAGGGCCCATCTGCAAGCAGGAAATCCTACCCTAATGGGTAGAGGAGACTAATGACCTCCTTGGAGCTCCCAGGAAGGGAGCATCAGAGAGGGAGACCTGGGGACTCCAGAAAAGGGAAGCATTGTGATAACCTCAGAGTGATTGTGTATATGTGATTGCTGATTGAAGGAGCTCCACAGTCCTCAGGCTAGGGAGCCTGAGAGGGTCCAAAACATGCGGTTCTGTGACAACCTCGTAAGGCTGAAAGATGGTGCCAGTCTCTGGGGGACTTGATCCCTCCTGTGAGGCTGGTCTGGGTCGGGGGTTTATACCAGCCTGCCACTGCTTCAGACTCGATTGTGTGGCTTCACAGCCTTTACAGCTACAGAGTCCAAGAGGGCCCTAATTGCGGTTCCGTGGTGACTTCATATCCCTCAAGGCGGTGTCTGCCTCTGGGGGACCCAGTCCCTCCCTGCGAGACAGATCTGGATCAAGGGTTTATACTGATCCACCAATGCTAAGAGGCACCTAAGTTCCCCCCAGGGAACGTGGCCAAGTGGGCCCCTGAACAGTCTCCTCTTTAGAGGGGGCCCCCACCCTTGTTTCTTTGTGCCACCGACTCAGAGAGGGAGGAATTATTGGTTACCCATTATTCTTCTGTGGACAGACTCCTTGAGCTGACATCTAAGAGATTAGGTTTTCCTCAAAACCCTGCCAGGTAGATTACATCTGTCAACATGGAGGGAAGTTCCTCTAAGCCAACAGTTTTATATCACATGATAAAGAACTTTAAGAAGGGCTTTGTAGGAGATTACGGAGTCAGGATGACCCCCAGGAAGCTTCGTAATTTATGTGAGCTCGATTGGCCATCCGTTAACTTTGGATGGCCACCGGAGGGCGCTTCCCACCTGCCCACTGTCCAAGCAGTACACTAGGCAGTCACTGGGCCTCCAGGACATCCAGATTAGTTTCCATACATGGACTCCTGGCTTCTAATAGCACAGACCTTTCCCCTGTGGGCAAGATTTTGCACAAACAGACAGGGACAGAGTAGGGTATGTGTGGCACAAACACTCAGAAAAAAGAAAGAAGGAAAATACCCTATATTCCAGGGAGATCCCATAGAAGACCCACTGCTGCCCGTGCTGTACATTCCCCTGACCCCACAGCCAGCACCAGACTCATTGCCAGACAGTCCACCTCCCGGCTCCACCAAGTCCCCTGCAGCACCTCATGAGCAAGACTCCAGCCCCGAGCCAGCAGGAAAGTGGCTCTGCTCAGCCAAACAATGTAATCAGTTGGCTGTGGCCCATCAGATGCCACTGCAAGAAACTCAAGGTCCTCAACAAGTGAACAAGGACAGGTCAGTCCAGCCTGGTCGCTCCAACCTCTGTTACCAGCCCTTCAGCACTACTAATCTCCTAAACTGAAAACAACATAACCCAGTATACTCTGATAACCCATAGGCTATGACTAACCTCCAAGAGTCCATTTTTCCACACCCATAAGCCTACATTGGATGGCTATTGCCAGCTCCTTATGTCTCTCTTCACCACCAAGGAAAGGCGATGCATCTCGACAGAAGCCCAAAAACAGCTCCAAGGACAAGCCCCCACAGAGGTCTTAGATATGGAAGAATGGGCACCAGAAGCGATGCTGCTGACGACACCTAATTGGAATTTCATACCAGAGGAAGACAGGAAACCCTGAGTCACTACCTCAATGCCCTTCTACACAGACTTTGAGGAGGAGCCAAAAAACCCAGCAGTATGTCCAAAACTACAACAATAATCCAAAAGGCGGATGAGACCCTCACCGATTTCTGTGAAAGACTATGTGAAGCGTTCCAGACATACATCCCGTTCGACCCTGAGACAGCCGAGAATCAATGGATGATTAATGCTGCCTTTGTGGCTCAATCCTGTGCAGACATCCAACGAAAGTGCCAAAAGCTGGAAGGCCTCACTGGGATGAGTGCATGAACCACACAGCTCCTGGAGGCAGCAAGTAAAGTCTTTGTGAACCGAGACCGTGAAGCCCAACGAGAAGCAGGCGGAAAAATGAATGAGAAAGCAGCCCGGCTAGCCACAGCATGGAGGAGCTCAGATCCAGTGACACAGACTGTTCCCACGTGGAAAGGGGAAACTAAGACGTGACCACCGCTACACTACAACTAGTGGGCCTATTGCAAAGAGACTGGACACTGGAGAGATGAGTGCCCCCATCACAGAGGGACATCTGAAGAAGCGAAAAGGTTCAGTCAACCCAACAAAGAAATCTTGCTGTTAAAAGCCTTATCGACCTGGCCGGAGCAGAATCAGACTAGGGAAGACAGGCTTCCCTGATCCTGGTCCCCAGGAGCCCATGGTCACAATGAAAGTAGGGGGCCAATCAACAACTTTTATGGTGGATACTGGAGCTGAACACTCCGTGGTAACCACACTTGTGACGCCCCTCACAGGCCGAACAGCAACTAACATCCTAGGTCCACTGACAGTGTCCTTTGGGAGCCAGTCTCCCTCACTCTCAGCTCATGTGATTCCAGTAGAACCAATTTTACCCACAGCCCTGAAGGAAGAATGCAACTCAGGCAAGACCATTTGACTGATTTGGAATGGGACACAGGAGACATGGGACTGTTACTAGGAATGTTTGAGCAGAGGCATTGAAACTTGGGAGAATATAAGGCAAGGAGCAGCTATAGCCATCTTCTAAAAAGGAGGGGGCAGCTTTCCTGACTGTGGAGGAGACGGAGACACCAGGACCAGAAGAGGTCCCCTCATTGTAGGAGGGGGGCCCTTGATTAAGCCATACCTAAAGCCAACCAGCCCTTGGGTTTTGCAACTAAGTTAGCAGCCCAGGTGGAGAAGGAAATGGCAACCCACTCTAGTATTCTTGCCAGGAGAATTCCATAGACAGAAGAGCCTGGTGGGCTATAGTCCACGGGGTTGCAAAGAGTCGGACACAACTGACACCACTGAGCAGGCATGCACACAACAGCCTTTCTGCAGCAGCCAGTTAGTAATCTTAACAGGATCAGGCAGCCAATGTAAATGATATCAAACAGGGGAAGAAAGAATTGCCCAGGCAGGGGTAACCTGCTAGCTAAGGAGGGATCACCCACTGGCCAGCATTTCACAGACCAGCTCAGCTACGAGCACTTACTTGTGTAACTGCCAAGTTTGGGGTGGACGATATTCACAGTTCCGAACTTCTTAGCTTCTTCTGCAGCCTTAGCTGACCAGGATCCTGTTACCACATAGTCAGCACATCTTCTTGCATTCAGGCCAATCAGATTTAAGGGGACAGCACTAAACTGGCCACACCCACCTCCTTGTACAAAAATCACTTTGTAGTTGTGTGGAATGGCTCTGGGCAGAAGCAGAGGTGACAGTAAACAGGGTCAAAGATTGAGAATGAGTGATGCTCTTCCAGCACTTTACCCTGGGGTGGACACACTAGAAGAGCAATGGTAAAGCCCCACCTCTGCCTTCCCCAGATCAGTCATTTGTCTACTCAGTTTCTTGCATAGATATTTTCCGGGCCCCACAGTGGAAATCTGGGCTTCCCTGGTGGCTCAGATGGTAAAGCATCTGCCTGCAATGCAGGAAACCTGGGTTTGATCCCTGGGTTGGGAAGATCCTCTGGACCAGGTAATGGCGACCCATTTGAGCATTCTTGCCTGGAGAATTCCATGGAAGGGGAGCCTGGCAGGGCACAGGGCATGGGGTTGCAAAGAGTCAGACGTGCCTGAGCGACTGACACTGTCACTCACTCTTCATGTCGAAAGTCTATGGTGACTGCTCCAGCAGAACCTTAGCGACACCCTGCTCTTCCTTTAGGGAAGCGCTGGCTCCCACTCTCAGTTCAGCTGGTTCAAGGGCGCCCGATCCCAGCTCCAGAGGGTGAGCACGTGACCCATGCTGGCCAGTGGGGTTTGGGTCTGAAACCTTGGATCCAAACTTCTAGAAAAGAGAAGCTGTTTCTATTGAGGGAAAGAACTTGTAGGAGCTAAATCTGCAACCACTGGTGGCCATCTGATAGAGCCAACACTTAAATAAAGCAGATCCAGGAGACAGAGGACAAGATCTTCCTTTTATCATGTAAGCTCCTGTACTTTTCTGTCCTATGAAGTAATACATTTATTTATTTATTTTGCTTAAGCCAAGAGTTGGATTTCTCCCTTGCAACCAAAAGTCCTAAAAATATATATCCACTGGTCCATGCTATGAACCAGGTGAACAGTGGAGAAGGATCTTCCATAACCCTTTAGACCTAAGCATGTTTCACCTACCCCATATATATATTGAGATTAAGAGTGAAATGATTTGATTCCAGCATAGAAAATTGAGATGATGATTGGGATAGCCACAGGCCATGGAAACTGGACCCGAGCTTTTGAACAGTGTCAGAGCTTAGGAACAGGTTATGCAGAAGGCAGATGGCTAGGCAACAGAGCTCCAGAAAAGAGGCTTAAGGAAAGCAGCAAAGAGCTGGGTAATGTGAGAGGGTCTTGGGCTCACCAGCAGGTGGGGTGGTGTGCATGTCTGGTTCTGATATGTATCTCCAGGGCTCTGGAGAATAGCAGAGCGTGCAGACAGGCCTTGGAAGGCTCTAACCACCAGGTTCTCAGCAGCTGGGGGGAGAGCAGCCCAAAGCAGGGTTCCAGATTTATGTTATTCAGATGCAATTAACAAGGCCAAGACCTGGATGGAAGGACACCAGAGGTCTAGGTACAGGAGTCCAAAGGGATTGGCCCATACATTGAGCCAGAAGTCCAGGCTGGAGAGGCCCACAGCTCTGTGGGTCAAATGGCGCATCTCTCGGGCCAACATTCCAAGCATTCATGAAGGATGGATTGCTCCATGAACATAATGGGGACCCAGCAGGCAGCCCCGCATGCTTAGTCAAACAGATGATGACTGCCTCTGCCGTGCACAGGGCCGTGGGCTTCTAACACTCCTCAAAAAATGTCACTAAGCCTGCTCCATCTGAGGCATTTTATTAAGGCAATTTAAAGAGAAAGTTATTACATAATTAGTACAAATCCAACTTTGTTCATGAAATAATGCAAAGATGGGCCCTAAAACTTTAACAATGATTATTCCTGACTGGTGGGGTTATGGACAATTCCAGTTCAATTTGTGAGTTTTTCCCCTAAGCTTCCCACCATGAACACGCACTAGTGTTGTGAGCAGAAAACTAACAAGTATTTTGTTTTCAAGGTGACCATATTTGTATGCCGTCTATGTGAGTATGTAATGCATAAAACTGTAGCTTAAAGCAGCAATCTATTTAAGAATACAGTTTTTTCTAGGTAAGAAAAACAGTGCAGATAACTAACAGAGTTCATTTGAGGAGCAGTTCCCAGAGTTCATAACCTTTAAAATTGCCCAAAGAGTCTGTTAAGAATGAAGTTTCTAGAGAGGCTGTGATTCGACAAGTCTGGGTCGGGCCCAGCACTTGAATTTGTTTAATATTTCTCCCAAGAGGTGATTCTGACAGATTGTATGAGGCCCATAATTTAAAAGCCAGTGAACTAAATTACAATTGATTATGCTGACAAAGTTGACCACTTGTCATTTAAATCTCTTCTAATCCAATTTAACTTCCATAGTGCTGAAAAATCTTTCCCAGATATGATTTCAAATCTTTGGAAAAACCACATAAAATAAAAATAAACACACAAATGCAGGATAAGGATCAAATAAAAAGCATTATGTACTGATCTAATGAATATGGGAGAATCTTTAAAAAGATCTTTTAAAAGAATCTTAAAAAGATGACTTTTAAGAATGAAATATTCTGAACACATAGCAGAATGTAGTAATGCAACATACACCTACGTATATGGAATACCAAACAAGAATAACACAACTTTGTCTCTAAAATTTTATACTTACAACAATTCCCGTACAAGGTTCTCTGTGTTATTGATAATCTTAGAGAAATCTGATGACCTGTGGCTCATTTCTGTGGAAGGAAAAATAAACAACAAGAAAAATAATTCCGGTTCAAAACCAAAGAACAAAAGTTACTGAAGATGTAACTACAAAATTTGCAAACAAAATAATAAAGGGAAATGGCAGTTATTTTGCATACAAATGATGGACCACACATTTTAAGAGAAAATCCAACTTGATCTTCAAACTGCAAATATTTTAACTTTATTGTCACAGCAGAATGATTTTTTTCAAGTGGCGACAGTCACTGACTGAGCCATTTGCTAATTTATTCTTCAATCTCTGATTTCTCATCACTTTCTTACAAACAGGAATTGTTTGCAAAGGCTGCCCTTTAGAACAACAGCACAAAATGCCATACAGTGTTGTGCCTTCACAGAAATTTAAGTACATGATCACTTCATTCAAATCAAGGAACAAAATTTAATAGCAATAGCACACAAAGCTAGCCCTATGATCTCTTAATACTCTGTAGCCTCTGGAACTACCAAAAAAGAAAAAGAAAACTAAAATTTTTAAAAAGGTACATTTTAGAACTCAAAGGTCATCTTTCCTAATAACAGAGGAGAGAGAAACAATGGAATTATTAATATGCAAGATCTTCCAAAAAGGCTTGTGTACCTCTATACATTCAGTGAGTTCATGTTTAAGAACAGCAAAAACTGTAAAAAGAATGTGAAACAATATTACAAATGTTTGGGCACTGTTACCCAAATGCACAGGATCTTTTGATCTCAGAGCCTATGTATAGCAAAAACGGATTATAAAACAGTAAGCTGAGATGTATAAATCCCTCACCAGCATTTATGCTGATTTCAAAATTGCTTTGATCAAACATGCCACGGAAGTTATTAAAATTAAAAAATATATCTACAAACACCTATGGGAAGACCCAGTAGAAATTGTAGGCTTGATGATGCATTTTAGCTAGTTCCCTTTAAATCCTGGGCATTCACAACATCCAAAAGTAAATCTTACCAAGAACACTAATTCCAATTCCTTTGTAGTCTAATAATTCTTTTTGCATCTCTAACAACACCTAGGAAAAAAATAAAAGAAGATGATTTCAGTATGCTATGCACAACTCTCTCTGGACAGACAAACTGGAAAACAGGAGGGGCGAGGAGAAGTTCCACCCACTGGGTCTGTGAGGAAGCATCTGTCTCTGCCACAGCCAATCCCCTTTCTCTGCCTATTCCCACAGAACCCCCGATGATGCAACTTACACTCAAGTTGAGTATGAAATTATGCAACGTGACCAATTCTAAGATACAGTTTTTCCAAAGGCACAAATTTAGAGATAAAAACTCACTTGAAGGTAAAATAAAAATCAAGAAGGAAGTTTCCTGATAACAATTCTTTACCTGTCAATATCAGTTAAAGAATAACTTTGGGAAAAACCTGATTCTCTAGAAAGTGTCCCCTTCACAATTGCATTTGCAACTCTCACAACTGCATTTGCCACTCTCTGAAACCAAAAGCACAAAAAGTTCTGGGTATAGAGGACGACAAAAAATAATTTATGCCCAGATTAAACTGATAACTCAATTTTCCATCTTTTTGGTTTTCTGGGATGGGTGGGTTGGGCAGGAAGTAGGAAGCACTTAATTAAGATTGGGCTGGGATGCTTCCCAGGTGGCTCTAGTGGTGAAGAACCTGCCTGCCAAGGCAGGAGACGTAAGAAGCATGGGTTCAATCCCTGGGTCCGGAAGATGCCCTGGAGAAGGAGACCCACTCCAGTATTCTTGCCTGGAGAATCCCATGGACAGAGGAACCCTATGGCCACAGTCCACACAGTTGCACAGTCAGGCACAACCGAAGTGACTTAGCATGCACACATACACCCATGGGGGTACTGATCGCCCCCTCAGTAACAGCGCTGAAGATGATATTCTCATCCCCAGTGTACAGGTGAGGAATCTCAGCTGAGTCTCCAAAAGAACTTCACTGTATGTCCCTGTCCAGCCCTTTGACTCATCTTGTAAGATCACTGCAATCCCATAAGCGCGTTCTGCCTCACAAGAGCAACTGGACAGATGGGACTCATCTTACGGCCAGTCCTCCAGTGCCAGAAAACGGGGGGAAGGGCAAAGCTCATTCTCCACCCTCTGCCCCCAAATACACAGCTTGCTTGCTAGAAAGGTGCCTCATTGTTATTTTTCCCAAAGGCAAATTACTACACATTGAGAAGAAAAACATCTATTTCATTTACACACACCCACACTTTTATATGGGTCTCCCTGGTGACTCAGAAGGTAAAGAATCTGCCTGCCAATACAGGAGATGCGGGTTTGATCCCTGGGTTGGGGAACATTCCCTGGAGAATGGAATGGCAACCCGCTCCAGTATTCTGGCCTGGAGAATTCCATGGACAGAGGAACCTGGCAGATTACAGTCCATAGAGTCTCAAAGAGTTAGACATGACTGAAGCGACTTAGCATGCACACACACACACACACATATGTACTTATTTCATCTATATATTTCATGCACATTTCAGTGAGAAGAATAGAAAGCCCTAATCAGAGACGCACGCTGCAGTGTTTACAGGAGTGAAATGACATAATATTTGGAACTAGCTTAAAATTTATCCAGAAGCACAAGGGGAGAAAGAGGGTATAGGGGAGGGAGTGCTGAAACAAGACTGGCAAAATGTCCTTAGTTGTTAAATATTGGCTGGGTCCATAAATTTTGTTATATTATCCCCTCTCTACCTTTGAGTATGAGTGAACTGCCATAAAGTAAAAATATCAGAAAGAAAAGCTCTAAAAGTGTATACAAAATAGGTGAGACAAACTCTTTGTAGAAGCATCCTGCCATCAAAGGAGATTTCCTTAAAATAAACCTGCTAAAGGTCTCATAAAACATAACCTAAACTGATCGCAACTTGTATGAAAAAACATTTCAGCGATAAAGAATTAGACAAAAAAAGGAGGCTCAAGAATTTGTCATCATTTTTATTGGCCACATTAGCACTGGCTGATCAAACTTATAGTGAATCCTTTTCTTTGGTATAAACAAACATCTGTGATAGAGTTATCCTTGAACTTCTTTTCAGACTCCCTTCCTCTTACAGAATGGTATTCTCTGAAAAAACATCTATAAAGGTTTATAACCAAAATCATTATAAAAAGTTTTAAAGACTTCTACCCAAAAAGCATACCCCTCTAATCAAGTGAAGTTTAATTTTTTTCAAATTGAAGAATGCAATAATTTTGTGGATCACAACCAATATTTTTTTAATGAACTAGAATAGATCAAAGCAGAATAGAATATAAAATTATGTATGTTGTAGTCATTAGGCTAAATACTTCATCAACTTTTTGTTTTAATTATGTGCAGGTACTTGCTCACTTCGTGAAACATATTTTTCATTATGGTTACAGTCAAAAAAAGTTTGTAAAACTTCTCTAATCTTTATAATTCAACTAACTCAAGAAAACGCATAAATAGAAACAGCTGCCCCCTCCCAGGTTAGAGAGCACATATGAAGTCATAAATCCTCCAGGAAAATAAATAATAAGTAATTGTATTACTGATAACAAGTGTCTTTATAATAAATGCAGAACAAATTACACAGGAAACAAATACGCAAAAGACTCCAAAACATGAAGGGAAAACCAGTGAGGGTAGCAGAAACGTTTGCATATTTATAATAGGGAATCTCACCTAAAACGGACTGCAATAACTAAGTAAGCCCTGTACTCTCAGCTACTATGAGCACTGAGAAAAGCAAATGTTCTCTCCCGTCTAAAATTATAAAAATTCTTTCTTCTTAGGACAACATAGAGAAGGCTCTGTCCAGGGATATGTCCACTCTGTTCAACAATAGATAATTGAAAAGCACTTGGCTATGTCCCGTGTTGCTACAACATATTATCAGATTTATCCCGGTTAGAAAAAAAGCAAAATGTAACAGCAGGGGTAGCTGTTAGGCGTCCAAGGCACTTTAGAGAGTAGGCCTCCTTCACAGCTGGGGGGTGGGGAGGATGATGGGAGTGGGGGGAGTGGGTATTGAAGGTTAGGGAAGGAGTGGAACCCGGCTGGGGGCTGGGAAGGCAGAGAAAGAGTTACACTTGCACTTCAAAGGTCTGGTAATGGCCCGGGGAGAATTCAGTCATTCATTTGCTCCAGAACAAAATGAAGCGAACTGGGCTAGCTGCCCAGTGCCTACCAGAGTTTGAATATTAGAATGCCTTTAGGGTACACGCCAGTACGGGGGTGGGGGGGCGGAAATCTACGCGTGAAACAGAGCAGAGAAAAACAGCTTTAGGGACGGGTGGAGTCTCTGAGAGGCAAAGAGGTAAAGAGTGGCTGGACTGAAGTCTTTTAAACTTATATTTTTGAAAAGCAACGTTTCCAAGTGCTAGCTGAAGCCAACACTGCTCCCGAGAGGTTTTGCACGGGCCTCTAGTTTACACTTCGCTCCAATTAACACGATCCCCATTCACTGTTCACGATCCCCTATTCACCATGTCCATTCACGCATCCATTCACTCAACACTGCCTGGCTCGCGGCACTGCCGGGCAAGGCAAACGCACAGTTGAGAGCTTCTTCTTTCCCGCCGCACCCCCAGTTCGACACAGTTGAAGGCACAGCGCCTGAGTTTGCAGATATGTTGCGCAGCGAGCCAGCAGTTCCCCAGCGGCCGAACTCAGCACGCGGCGTACCAGTAGCCGGCGCCAGGGGCAGCTGAGCAAGCAAGCTTCAATAAGTTTCCTTCTCCAAAGTATTTTTCCAAAGGCCCACCCGCGACATATCCTGAACTGGGCGTGCACACTCGTGCAGAGTATTCAGGGGACTCGGGGAGGGTAGAGGGGATCCGAGCTCCCCATGCAGGGATGCATAGCCACCAACGCGCCTGCTCCCGCCTGGAGCGGAGTCCTAGTGCGCGCTCCCTGGGACTTACGGAGCGCGGCAGCTTGGCAGGCCCGGGCCCGAAGTTGATCACCGGCATCAGAGAGTCCATGGTGCTGCTGCAGGGACAGCGAGTCAGCTGGGGAGGATCTATCGATTGGGCAGCGCAAGTTTACGGCTGGCGAGGACTCTCAGCTCCCTTCCAGTTTCGAGAGGCGCCAGTAGCGGCCTGCGACATCGCTGGCCCTGAGCTGATTGGTTCGCGCAACGGGACTCGTATCCCCATTGGTCGTGCTTCGCAGTCACGGCTCCTGAGCAGTTGCTCCACCTCGCGTTTATTGTTTCAACCCTTTTGGATCAATGCAAGCCTCGCGGGAGATTGCACCAGCCTGGCGGCTCGGCTGCTTGCCCTCCCGAGAACTGTGGGCGGCTAGAAGCGGTTGCCCTTGCCAACATGGGTTGGTACTTCTGCACCCTTGACGAGGCCGGTTCCAGTCCTCCAACTCTGACCTCAGACCCTCTCCGTGGGCTGCACGGGGA
Source organism: Antilocapra americana (assembly GCA_007570785.1). Taxonomy (NCBI): domain Eukaryota; kingdom Metazoa; phylum Chordata; class Mammalia; order Artiodactyla; family Antilocapridae; genus Antilocapra; species Antilocapra americana. The sequence continues at coordinate 8,197 of SRVM01015752.1, read as the reverse complement.
GATGCGGAGTAAATCATTCCTCATCCCCATCCAACTACGTAGACTACGGTCCCCAACCAGACCGTAGACTGGACTGTGATGCATTTGTTTGAGTCAGCAGTCATTAACTCACTAAACTTTCCTAAGCGCCCGCCCCCCGCCATGGGCTCCAGATACTCCAGGGGAGAAGCAGAGCCCCCAAGGATGGAACTGCAGGGTGAACTATGGGCTGGGGGTGGGGATGTGGGAGATGAGGTTCTCTGCAAAACATCAAGGGGCCAAAGGTTAGAGCAGGATTAGGGGACGTGAGTTGCCAAGGACGCTGAGAGGAGCATTGACCTGGGAAGTCTGGATGCTTCCCAGGCAAGTCCTTTTAAGTTGCTGATTCTCCGTTTCCCCTTGTGAAAAGAGCGAGCTGGAACCTGGCAGTACCTCTCGGGTTTCATAGGCGCTGACAAGCTGTGAGTTTAGAAACGTGAGGAGATATTAACAAGAACGCGATACCTCTGGGGAGCATCAGCCCAAGCCAGGGCCAGCTGCAGGGCCAGCACAGCTCAAACTTTTCCACAGAAGTGTTCTTCTCAGAAGACCCACCTGGGACTCTGAAATAGGGAGACCACCTTCCTGCAAGAAAAAGGTTCCTTCAAAGTCTGCAATTTCATCATTTGTTTAAAATGTAAATTTTGCCTTCTACTCCTTAATATAACCCAGTTTCTTATTAAAATGTTTTCCCAAGTCTTTGAGCAAAAGTGATGCACCAGGAATACACAGAATGCCTGTCCTGGGGCTTTCCACCATCACACCAGCCAGTGTCAACCACTCTGGTTTGAAAAGGTTTGTAAACTGACAGTTAGGATTTTTGTTTGCTTTATTGTGGTATGTGGGAGGGATTGAGCTAGGATAGGAGGTCCTGCTTTAGCTTTGGGTGGTGGAGGGCAAAGTTTCCAGAAAAAGCTGAAATGAACAAAGTTCACCGCCTTCCTCTGCACCTTCATTTAGAAAATTGCAAAATTGAATAGAGGGTATGAATGTCTACCCATAAACTCAGGTGTGCAAGAATTGTCACTTATCCATTATTGCATGTCATGACTTAGTTTTAGACCCCAAGCAGCTAATCTACTCTGGGAGTGGAGGAGTTCATCCCAGGGAGTTACACAGTTCCGTGGCATGGAGTAGAGAGGGAAGCACTCATCCATTTGGTCTGCCTTCCCCAGAAAATTTAGCTGAGTTGTTGCCACTGTTGACATCTATATGCTACTTCAATAGATTAGCTCTCTACCACTTTTATGACTCGTTTGGGTGGAGAAAAGGTTCCCAGGTACAGGCTTTCCAGGTAGTGCAATGGTAAAAACTCTACCTGCCAATGCATGAGACACAAGAGACACGGATTCGATCCCTGGGTCTGGAAGATCCCCTGGAGTAGGAAATGGCAGCATGCGCCAGTATTCTTGCCTGGAAAATTCCATGGACAGAGGAGCCTTTTGGGCTACAGTCCATGGGGTCACAAAGAGCCGGACCAGACTGAGTGACCAAGCATACACACACAAGAGTGGCTATCATCCTGTCCACCAGGACATGCCATGCAGTCATTCCCCTGAGAGGCTTGTAGCGTCCTAGGTGACATTACAGGTGAGGCAGGCACACCCTTTATTCAGGGACCTGCTGACCTCTGTCTCTCTCTTGGGTCTCTGTCTCTCTCCCAACCCAAGGAAGTCTCTTTTTTATTCTAAAGAGACTAGAAAGAATCCATCTTTCTATGCTTCATCCTCAGACATTCTGTCTACAAACACCTTCAGCCAGGGCCACTCAGGGATAGAAAGACAGTGGTGAGACTGTGGTGAATTGAAATGCACACATCCATTTATGGCAGAGTTGCACCAGCCCACCCCACATGTATGCTTCCCCTTCCGTAGCGTAGAGCCTTTGTCAGGCTCCATTATTTCCCAGCTCCCTTTGCATCAGGGTAGGTCATGTGGCTAGGACCCACCAATGGAAGGGAACAGAGAATACCACTTTCAGACCAAGGTGGTTGAGAAATAGCATGCTCCTCCACTTCCTTTTTTCTGTTCTGCAGGCTGAAATTGAAGACTCCAAAGTCCTAGGGGATGGTGGAGACACAGAAAGGAAGGAGCCCCAGCTTCTGAATTACCTGCTCTGGGCTTGTTACACATGAGAAATCAACTTTTCTTAGGTTATGCCACTGAAATCTGAACGGCTATGTTATCCTAATACACCATCTAAATGCAACAGCTGCAGCTCAGAGATCCAGCTCGTTGTCATCAAGTTGTTCAAGGTTGTTCAAGCTGTCTTCCCATACTTTAAGAGAAACCAAAAACTCAGATTTTTGTGTGAAGTTTCCCAACTCTTAAATGTTTACAAATTTCAGACAGTACTATGCAGATCAATATTGTGAGGCATCAGACCTAGCTTCTCAGAAGTCTGATGCAGCCTGCTGATCACCAGCTCTCCTTCTAGGGACTGCTTTATAGTATTCTGTCATGTATTTCCCCTTATTCAACAAAGAACATCTTTGCTTCCTATTTGAAGAAGAGAAGACACCATGGAAAATACAATCTTAAAATATTATTCTGTCATTCTTGCCTATTTTGCAGTGCAGATGTATAAAGATAACTCAGGGAACCCCTGCATTTCATGAGGGCCTCTCCCCTCTAGGGCTTTCCTGGTGGCTCAGATGGTAAAAAATCTGCTGCATTACAAGGGACCTGGGTTCAGTCCCTGGGTTGGGAAGATCCCCTGGAGAAGGGAATGGTAACCCACTCCAATATTCTTGCCTAGAGAATCCCATGGACAGAGGAACATGGTGGGGCTACAGTTCATGGGGGTCTCAAACAGTCAGCCACGGCTGAGTGACTTTAACACTTTTCATTTTCACTTTGCTCCCCTCTTGGTAGATTCTCATGAAATGCATACTTTGTAAATGTCAATTTTTATAGATATTTTTATTGAGCCCTTACTATGAATGAATGGTGAGCTTTGCTGCCATTTCCAGTCAGATCGGTGTCCTGTTTAGAGGGGAATAGGAAGAGAAGAGAAGGCAACTCTGAGGAAGAAAGAAACCTTGAGGTGAGGTTACTTCTATTGCTCTTTCTGTAACTGGAGATGAAGATCCTTTTCCCCTATCACTCATTATTTCCAGAGAAAATGGGGGACAGGGAGAGGGATTCATCAGAGTTTATGTAGCAAAAAGAAAAGTTACAATCCTATTATACTCTCCATTCTGACCCCAACTGGTAGGAAAAGATATCCATTCTACTCACTCTATTACCTCAGTTTATGTCCTTACCCTATTTTGCTTCATTTTTTTTCTATTGTGATGAAACACATGTAACATAAAATGTACCATTTTAACATTCTAAAATGTACAATTCAGTGGCATTAGTACTTTCACATGGCTATGCAACCAGCACCACCGTCCATCTCTGGAACTTTTTCACCTTCCCAAACTGAAACTCTGTCTGAACCCATTAAACAATGTCCCTGTTCCCCCTCTCCTAGCTCCTGTAAACCACCATTCAACTTTCTGTCTCTGAATTTGACTGTTCTAAGTGAAATGGAACAGGACCCTGAGGGGCCTTCCCTGAAACAGGGCCCCAAGTCCACTGCCTCTTGTCTGTAGACAGAGGCCTTCCCTGAGTTCCAAAGAGCCATCTTAACCAAAGAAGTGATAAAATGTGAAAACAAAAGAAATCAAGACAAAATCTTAATAGTTTGTCCATAAAACAGAGTCAAGGACCTTTAGTTCCTCCTTAAGGACTATAGATAATATCCTGAGTCATATCTTTGAATTGTTTTGGAGATATTAGAACCCCCACCAGGTAGAAGTTAACTGTATGCTGATCACCAGCACACAGACCCCAGACTGGTTAGACTCAGAAAGTAGATGACTGAGATTTCGAAACTTCATCCTGTCACCCCATCAGTCAATCAAGCCTCTAACCCTCACCCCTAATGTTGTCTTCAAAAATCCCTTCCTTGAAAGCCATCCAGGAGTTCAGGGCTTGAGCATTAGCTGCCCATTATCCTTGCTTGACATGTTGCAATTAATATTATACTTTCCTTCACCACAGATTGGTATCAGTAAACCAGCTTTGCTGCTTGTCAGGTGAGTGTGAGATAAGCTGGGACCTGGGACCCTTGGCTGCAGTGCGGCAATGCTTGCACCTGGACAAACCTCTCCTCCAGCAACAAAGTACAAAGAAACTATATGTGACTAAAAATAACCGCATGTATGTGCAGTTGGGGCAAATTCTGGACCAAAAGATACAAAGAAGAAAAAAACCAAAAAACCCAACTGCCATTTCTGAAGAGCCAGAAGCAAAAACTGGGTGCTAGAAGTAAAAGCAGGGTACTGTACATTCCCATTGCACTCAGTACCACAAAGGGATGGGCAAACCACCTAAGCCACCCTTCCCTCTAGCCTGACCCCTGGACACACTCCTACCCTCATCCCATATAAGGAACGAGCTCCTCCCCACTACCTGAACCCCACCCCAGGAGTGTGCAAGGGAACTTGTTACTTGTTATAGCTCCCTCCTGCAGCAAGCAGTGCAGGAGCCCCAATAAAGCCTCACCTGAATTTCTTTTCTGGCCTCTAGCCAATTTCTATTGACTTGGGATGACCAAGAATCCTGGGGTTGATATCAGTTGAACCCAAATTAGGTTCAGTAACAAACATATCTCCTGTAAGTGGAAGATATAAAATTTGCCTTTTGTGACGAGCTTATACCACTTAGCACAATATATTCTCAGTTCATCCATTTTTTTCTCTCTAAATATCTTTATTTAATACATTTTATTATTTAGAACAGTTTGAGGTTCAAAGAAAAATTGAGAGGAAGGTCCAGAGATTTCCTAACTATTTCCCATCCCTACACACACATAGCCTCTCTGATTATCAACATTCCCCACCAGAGTGATCCATTTGTTATAACTGATGAACCTCCGTTGACACATCATTATCCAAAAGTCCACAGCTTGCACTGGGGCTCACTCTTAGTGTTGCACATTCTGGAGGTTTGGACAAGGGTACAATGACATGTATCCATTGTTATAGTATCATACAGAGTAGTTTCACTGCCTAAAAATCCTCTGTGCTCTGCCTATTTATCCCTCAATTCCTGCTTTTTGCTTCATTTTCAAATAATCAATATAGAGAGCATTCCACTGCAAACTTCATACAAATAAAATATCTAAGGGGAAGTGCTCTCTATGGATCAGTGGGCAACATTACACAGGAAACTGAATACTGCTTATATCTCCTGACACCCTATAATGATTATAATATAGAAAAAGCATCAAGTTTTTTTAACCTGAAAATGTATTTATTTCATTGCCTTTTTTTTAAAGGAAAAGAACAACATTTCTGGCACCATCTCTATAGCTTGTAGACACACTATTTATCATACCCAATGTGCTGGACCTGGTCATGTACACACGCATCTTTTGGATTAGCACTATCCACCTGCATGCTTGCTAAGTCACGTCAGTCATGCCCAGCTCTTTGCAACCCCAAGGACTGTAGCCCACAAGGATCCTCTGTCCATGGTATTCTCAAGGCAAGAACACTGGAGTGGGTTGCCCTGGCCTACTCCAGGGGATCTTCCAGATCCAGGAATTGAGCCCATCAATCTCTTACATCTCCTACATTACAAGAGATGTAAGGGTCTCTTACATCTCTTGCCCTGGCAGGTGGGTTCTTTATCACTAGCACCACCTGAGAATCCCCACTTTTCACCTGGGATAGCTCATTCATTTCAGGGTCCCACATAGAATGTGAAAACGGGCCACAAAACACTGACTTGTTTACTCACCTGTCCAAAATCTATGTGTGTCTATTATAGAAACCATCATCTCAGTTTTAGAATGACTTCTGTACTTTTATAATCTGAAGGTAGTTTTGTTCTTTCCTTTTCTTTCTGGAGGCAGAGCAAATAGAAACAAAGGTGATACAGCAAAGCCAGGGATATTTGGGGGCAGCAGCAGGGGAAGCCAGTACAGGACTTGGATCTTCCTGCTTCCTCCCCTTTTCTCATACTCCAAACTAAGACTCATTCCACAAGGTTTCAAAGGAGGTTTTATCTTTCCTCATTACCTTATTCATTCTCCTAGCAAATCTGCTCTACCTCCAGACTTTCCTCGAGTCCATCTGCTTCTATCACCTGCCTAGTCCAAGCTTCCATGGATTCTTCTCAATTACTGGACCTGGTTTCTCTGCATTCACTTTTGCCCCTTGAATCCATTCTCTAAGCAGCAGTAACATCCATCCAATTTGGAAAAACTGTGTGTGTTTTTTAAAAATGGCTATTGCTGACACGGTTGTTAACATTCTTCACTGTGAAAGTGAAAGTCGTTCAGTTGTATCTGACTCTTTGCGACCCCATGGACTGTATAGTCCATGGAATTCTCCAGGCCAGATTCATAGTGTGGGTAGCCTTTCCCTTCTCCAGGGGATCTTCCTAACCCAGGGATCAAACGCAGGTCTCCTGCATTGCAGGTGGATTCTTTACCAGCAGAGCCACCAGGGAAGCCCCCAAGAGTGAACGTCAACATTTTAGGAATTAGTGAACTAAAATGGACTGGAATGGGTGAATTTAACTCAAATGACAATTATATCTAGTACTGTGGGCAAGAATCCCTTAGAAGAAATGGAGTAGCCATCATAGTCAACAAAAGAGTCCTAAATGGACTACTCGGATGCAACCTCAAAAATGACAGAATGATTTCCAAGGCAAACCATTCAATACCACAGTAATCCAAGTCTATGCCCTGATCAGTAATGCTGAAGAAGCTGAAGTTGAACAGTTCTCTGAAGATCTACAAGACCTTCTAGAACTAACACTCCAAAAAAGATATCCTTTTCATTATAGGGGACTGGAATGCAAAAGTAGGAAGTCAAGAAACACCTGGAGTAATAGGCCTTGGAGTACAGAATGAAGCAGGGAAAAGGCTAATAGAGTTTTTCCAAGAGAACGCACTGGTCATAGCAAACACCCTCTTCCAACAGCGCAAAAGAAGACTCTACACATGGACATCACCAGATGGTCAACACCGAAATCAGACTGATTATATTCTTTGTAGCCAAAGATTGAGAAGCTCTATACAGTCAGGAAAAAACAACACCAGGAGCTGACTGTGGCTCAGATCATGAACTCCTTATTGCCAAATTCAGACTGAAATTGAAGATAGTAGGGAAAACCACTAGACCATTCAGGTATGACCTAAATCAAATTCCTTATGATTATACAGTAGAAGTAAGAAATAGATTCAAGGGATTAGATCTGATAGACAGTGCCTGAAGAACTATGAATGCAGGTTCATGACATTGTACAGGAGACAGGGATCAAGACCATCCCCAAGAAAAAGAAATGCAAAAAAGCAAAATGGCTGTCTGAGGAGGCCTTACAAATAGCTGTGAAAAGAAGAGAAGCGAAAAGCAAAGGAGAGAAGGAAAGACATACCCATTTGAATGCAGAGTGCCAAAGAATAGCAAGGAAAGACAAGAAAGCCATCCTCAATGATCAGTGCAAAGAAATAAAGGAAAACAATAGAATGAGAAAGACTAGAGGTCTATTCAAGAAAATTAGAGATGCCAAGGGAACATTTCATGCAAAGATGGGCTCGATAAAGGACAGAAATGGTATGGACCTAACAGAAGCAGCAGATATTAAGAAGAGGTGGCAAGAATACACAGAAGAACTATGCAAAAAAAGACCCTCACTACCCAGATAATCATGATGGTGTGATCACTCACCAAGAGCCAGACATCCTGAGGTGGGAAATCAAGCGGGACTTAGGAAGCATCACTACAAAGCTAGTGGAGATGATGGAATTCCAGTTGAGCTATTTCAAATCCTAAGAGATGACACTGTGAAAGTGCTGCACTCAATATGCCAGCAAATTTGGAAAACTCAGCAGTGGCCACAGGACTGGAAAAGGTCAGTTTTCATTCCAATCCCAAAGAAAGGCAATGCCAAAGAATGCTCAAACTACTGCACAATTGCACTCATCTCACACGCTAGTAAAGTAATGCTCAAAATTCTCCAAGCCAGGCTTCAACAGTACGTGAACCGTGAACTTCCAGATGTTCAAGCTGGATTTAGAAAAGGCAGAAGAACCAGAGAACAAATCGCCAACATCTGCTGGATCATTGAAAAAGCAAGAAAGTTCCAGAAAAACATCTACTTCTGCTTTATTGACT
>ML661761.1:54619-71264 GCA_007570785.1 Antilocapra americana | reverse complement strand
CTAACCAAGAAGGTTCTGTTTACTTTTCAATCAAGAGGATGCCTTCTAGGTATACCACATTGTTCAGCTCCTCATTCTGCTCGAAATCAAGTGTTCATTGTCATCTTCTTGCATACCATTCAAATAAGAATCTCAATATTTCTCCAGGCAACCCCTCTCATATTGGACAACTCCACTTCTTCGAAGGTGCATTTTGATTCTCCATCAGAAAGTGTACCTTTTGTATCCCAGTTTTGCCATTCTGGACTACTCAGAACAAGTCCAAACATGTGTGTGCCTTTATTGTTCCCCCACCCACCCACTGCCAAAGCCAAAGTAATACTTGTGCATCGGTTTAAAAAAAAAGATCACATTTTATATAAAACTTATGGAAATGGTCTATTCTCTCTCCACAAGACAGCCCTCCAACAGCTCAAAGATGGAAACCATCCAGTCTTCTTTTTTGAGCTGGGAACATTGAATTCTTTCAGTTGTTACTCACATAGGATGGAATAGTCTCAGAAGTTTCCCCAGACTTGATTCACAGTTGTTCTTCCCTGATGTACAGACAGCTCATGAGTCATGAGCAAGTTCAAGATTGAAGCAAGAATGCAGAGTGGTAAATAAAATCTCATGGGTGTAACCAAGAGGATGTGCTGGGTCAAAAGAGTGAATATAGACTGGGGAGGGTGTTTGTAGGTGGCAGACCTCATAGGATGGAGGAGTGTTAAGAAGCTACATGCCTGCTTCAGAAATCCTAAAAGATGGAAGCTCGTGTGTTGAGAGTAAAACACCAGGAGGAATTGTCATGGAGGAAGAGAATGGAAGGAAGTCCTGACCCAAATGAAAAAGGGGACCAGAGCTAGGATATGAATGGTGTGGATGAGACATTCTCTACTGGGACATCTCTTAGGATTCCTACCTACCCTCCATCCAGGGTACAACAAGTTCCTAACTTGCTTGGGGAGTGATTTCCATTGCAGAGGGGCAGGGGAAGTGCTATTTTTGAATCAAATTCTGACAAAGACATGGAATGGTAACGTGAGAGTAACTGTCCACAGAGAATTTGTTAGTGAGAGCAAAGGAGAATCTGGCATAGCCAGGCACTGATTCCACACTTGAAAATACAGCCATTCAGGAAGAAGTCAAAATGTAAGGCTTGTTTTTCTGTAGTAAAATATCCCAATGAGAAAAGTAAGGCAGAAGGGACAAAAGAAATCATCAAAAGAAAAGTCAGTATTTGGGCAAACTATGGGAGATGGTGAGGAACAGGGAAGCCTGGCATGCTGCAGTCCATGGGTCACAAAGAGGTGGGCAATACTTGGGGACTGAACAACAGCAACATAAATGAATATCAGGAACCTAGCTTACAAGAGTTTAAAAATAATGGTCACCAAAATCTGACCAAAGAACACATGATCCAGTGTATGAAAGATGGCCTACCTGCAGTCTTTAGTTTCCCGACCACTGCCTTAGATAAAGGGATGCACCCCCCCATGTCCCTGATACATTTCACAGCTTTGCTCCAAGCCTGCAGGAACACAGATTTGAAGGTGAGCCCTCTTAGATCATGGAGGCAAAAGCAACAATCAAGGAATGGGGCAGCCACAAGTTAGAAGGAGTCTGGGCCCCACAGGTCTTTGTAGAGCAAGACTGCCATTACAGTGCAAACTTTATACGAGTGAAGAAGAATATATATGTTGTACATGTCTTATATGAGGTCTCTGTTATACACACCCCGCCACTGGACAAGAAGAGCAAGACAGGCAGGAAGAAAGTGCAACTTTGCCTTTTCCTTGTGGGGTTCTTGATGAACAAATGGGAAACAAGACCAAATGGAAGGAACTTCCTGGTTGTCCACTGGGCTTCCACTGCAGGGGCAAAAGTTCAATCCAAGTTCAGGATACTAAGATCCTATAGGCTTCCCATTGCAGCCAAAAATGTTAATAAAAATATAAATGAAAGAATAAGGAAGAGGTAACCTTATGAGGACTGTTTGGAACAGATTTCAAATTCTCCTATAATTTTATGTGCTATTTGAATTCTCTCCAAACGGTCCCCTTCCATATCTTTTCAAGATGGGGCTCATTTTTCTTTTACTTTTTATTCATTTATTTACTTTTCAACGATACCTTACAGCTTGCAGGATCTTTGTTCTGCAACCAGGAATTAGACCCAGCTTGGCGGTGAAAGCACCAAGTCCTAACCACTTGGTCCACCAGGGAATTCCCAAGATGGGACTGATTTTTCATATAGATGGAGACAGGCAATTGGAGGAGATCACAACCCACTCCAGCATTCTTGCCTGGGAAATCCCATGGGCATAAGAGCCTCATGAGTTACAACCCATGGAGGTACAGAGAGTTATACACAGCTGAGCAATGGAGCAGACACAAGATAGGCAATAAGGAGAGCTTATGTGTCCAACTCTTTGAAAGCCCGCCAGGGTCTTCTGTCCATGGGATTTCCCAGGCAATGATACTGGAGTGGATAGCCATCTTCTTCTCCAGGAGATCTTCCCCACCAAGAGATGGAATCTTGGTCTCCTGCTCTGCAGGTGGATTCTTTACCATCTGAGCTGCCAGGGAAGGCTTTTGAAGGTACTGCTAACAGCTCACCTACTACACATGAGCTGTTTATGCTATTCAGCGCCAGCTGACAATGACAAATTTTGTTTTCCCAAGCAAAAGTTTAGTTTTCCTTTCCAAGAAAAAATATAAATTATTTAGGGATGAGATGGGAAATTTGCTTTGTCAATTAAAGATTGCTTTTATCTCCTGAAACTTGGTATGGCAGTAACATTCCTTTCTACTTATAGAGGCATTATTTGTTTATATTCTAAGCAATCTACTTTCTTTCAAAGCCAATGCCTCCATTAGAGGAGAAATGAACTGTATCAAAGCAAACAACTTTCAAAGGTTCTTTTCTTCCAGAGTGACCCAGAGACAAGTATCTCTAATCTCCTCTATTGGGACCTGGGGAAGGCTGAGTATTGAAATGTCAGCTTTTCTGAGCTAGAATGTGGCCAAACACTGGAGGCTGGGTCCAGGGTAATCTTGGTAAGAACAGAACCCCACGTAAGAAATTTTAGTGGCTGGTAGGTGAAAGGAGGTGACCTGTCTGCTGAAACATTTCATCATTCAGTGAATCATTGTCATCTACCTAAATTAGAATGAATTCCAGGAAGCTCAAGTCAGCAGCTCTCAACACATCAGTGGGTTTATCCCTTGTGAGTGTATCACAGTCATTCACTGTTGTTGTTCAGTCGCTAAGTCATGTCCAACAATTTGCAACGCCATGGACAGCAGAGTGCCAGCTTTCCTTGTCCTTCACTATCTCCCAGAGATAATTTCAACTCATGTCCATTGAGTCAATGATGCCATCTGATGATCTCATCCTCTGTTTCCCCTTCCCGCCCTACCCACAGTCTTTCCCAGCATCAGGGTCTTTTCCAATGAGTTGGCACTTTGTATCAGCTAACCAAAGTATTGAAGCTTCAGTTTCAGCATCAGTACTTCCAATGAACATTCAGGGTTGATTTCCATTAGGATTGACTGGTTGGATCTCCTTGAATCCTAATGACTCTCAAAGCCTCCTCCAGACTATTCATGTATTGGTTTTCTTATAAGAGTGGAAGTACTGGAGTTTATGAACAATTTAACTTTTTAATAAAAATATATAAGTCAGAGCAGTGTTTTACTCAGAGTTCATTTGGTTGCAAGCCACAGAAAAAAAGAAACAGTTCCAGAGAAAAGTGGAGGATGAACTCTCTCACGAGGAAGTTGCAGGAGGACAGCCCCAGGCAGCGGGACTCAGTGATGGTCCAGTATTCTCTCTGCCTCTCGGCCCCTGCTTTTTGTTGTGCTTGTGTCTTCCCGTGTACATGGTGACTTCCTGCTGTAGAACTGGTCTTCTCCATAAAGCTGGGAACCTGACAATTGGAAAATCATGGATTCACATGGAAGCTTACCGGCCCCCTTGACAGCTCATTGGGGATATAAAAAGGGGGCAAATCTACAAGAGTGTGATTGATCCTTTGGCGTCATGTGCCCTCCTCCAGGCCAGTCACCAAGGGCTGGAATGTGGAATATGATCATTGGTCCAGTCTGGCACTTTTACCTACTCCCAAATCTATCACTGTGACTGAGAAGGCAGAAGATGGCAGCTTCTGTTCGGACAGCATGGGTGGAGGCAGGGGGTTGAGCAATTCCCCTAAAGAACAGGGAGTTTTGTCCCCTGAAGAAAGGCAGCTGTTCTTCCCAAGAATCTGTAAGGACTTGCAATGCTGCACATTTTTAAGAAGTCTGAGAGGATTTCCCTGTGGCCCAGTGATGAAGAATTTGCCTGTCCATGCAGGGGACGTGAGTTTGATCTAAGCTCTAGGAAGATCCCATATACCAAGGGGCAACTAAGCCAGTGTGCCACAACTACTGAGCCTGTGTGCCCTAGATCCCATGTTCAGCAACAAGAGAAGCCACCACAATGAGAATCCAGCCCACAACAGCTAGGGAGTGGCCTCTGCCTACTGCAACTAGCAAAAGCCTGTACACAGCAATGCAGACCCAGCTCAGCCATAAATCACTATATAAAACATTGAAAAATGTCTGATAATAGAACTAATGGAAATTTTGAATAACTTGGATAAAAGGGACTAACATTTTCTGAATGCTACAGGAGGGATCAGTCTCCTTACACTGAGAGCCCCTTCAAATGGCTCAATATCCCCTGTCAATAGGATTTCATCAAGGGGCATCATCCCCAGCCCTCCTGATGAAAAGCCAGAGAATCCTGGATTTACTACCTCCTTTCCTCACTTCTTTTCATTCCATCCAAACCAGAGTACTCCATACACATGATCTAACAAGTCTAACAATACCAGAAAAATAGTATACCTCCTGCCTGTGTGGGCCAATTATTTTCTTGTCTTTCTGATTTTGGTGAAGAAGGAAAACACAGGAGATAAAGTTTTTCTGAGATATTACATACCTGAAAATGTCTCTATTCTATCATTACATTAGGTTACTAGTTGACAGGGCATAGAATTTAAGTTTGGAAATTGTTGTCTCTTACAGATTTGAAGATTTTATCCAACTGTGTTCAGGCTGAGAAACCTGATTCCATTTGTCCTCATTTTTAATCACTTGCATATTAATGACTTTTCCTTTCTGGAAGCTTTTAAACGAATTTCCTTATCCTTGGTATTCTAACATGATAATGGATCTTTTTCCATTCTTTGTGCTGGGAATTCAGTGGGACTTTTTTAAATTAATATATGATTGACTTTTAATATTATATAAGTTACGGTGTATAATATAGTGATTCACAGTTTTAATAGCTATACTCTATACTCCATTTATAGTTATTATGAAATGGCATATGTTGTACAATATATCCATGTAGCTTATTTTATTTTTGGCTATGCTGAGTCTTAATTGCCATTTGGGCTCTCCTCTAATTGTGGCGAGTGGAGGCTATATTTTAATTGCAGTGTAAAGACTTGTCATTGTGGTGGCTTCTCTTGTTGCTGAGCACAGACTCGAGGGCATGGACTTTAAGACATGGGCTAAGTAGGTTTTGTGCATTGGATCAGTTTCTCCAAGGCATGAGGGGTCTTCGCAGATCAGGGATGGAATCTGTGTCTCTTGCACTGGCAGGCGGACTCTTTTTCACTGGAAGCCCCCTGTAGCTTATTTTATAACTAATAGTTTCTACTTCTTATTCTCCTTTCCTCTCTCCACTGGTAACCACTAGTTTGTTCTGTGTATCAGTTAGTCTGCTTTTTTTGTTGTTGTTATATTCACTAGTTTGCTTTATTTTTTAGACTCCACATGTAAGTGAAATCATACAATATTTATCATTCTCTGTCCGACTTATTTCACTCAGCATAATGCCCTTCAAGTCCATCCATTTTGCTGCAAATGGAAAAACCACATTCTTGATTATGACTGAGTAGTATTCCTCTAGATGTATACGTATATCAAGTTTTATTTATCCATTCATCTATTGATATGGTTGTTTCCATATCTTGGCAATTGTAAATAAGGATGCTATGAACATTGTGGGGGCATGTAGCTTTCCAAGGTGGGTCTTTCAATCTGTGAATTGGTGTCATTAATCTCTGGGAAGATTTTTAATCATGGAATTCTCTAGACTAGAATACTGGAGTGGGTATCCATTCCCTTCTCCAGGGATTCTTTTTGTTATTATTCCTTTAATATTTCTCTCTGGAACTATTATTTACCTTTTGGATTCTCTGGATTTATCTTCTACTTTTCTTCTGTGGTCTCTCTGTGATTTTTGTTTGCTTTCTTGGAACTGTCCCTTAAGCTTATCTTCCAACTTCTCTCTCCATATTTTTCCTGCTGCCATAAGTTTAATGTTCAAATGCTTCTTCCTTATGATTAATATTTTTAGCATCTTTTTTTCTGTTTCATGGATGTAATCCAAACCCTACGTGTCTGAGTATATTAATCAATTTTTCTCTGTCCACCTGTGTTTTCTCTGAGGTCTCCACTACTTTTTTTTTCTTTTTTTAACTTCTGTCTTCTATATTGGATGCTTTCTTCAGATATGTGATAAAATTTTTGCTTTTCAGTCTTATATTTCTTTTCTTTTACTTTTTTACTTTCTTCACTGTGCGATGCAGCTTGGAGGATGTTAGTTTCTCAACCAGGGATTAAACCCATGCCTTCTTCAGTGGAAGTGCAGAGTCCTAACAGTATTTATATGTCAGTAGTTAGAGATCACTGTCCTGGGGTCCTTGTGTTTCACTAGAGAAGAATGTTTCAGTGTCCTGCCTGAAGTGTATCCATTGGACAGAGAGAGTTCTTTGAATGGGGTGGCACAAAGTGGGAGGACTGAATCTCTCACTTAATCCTTTTAAAATACTGAGCCTTGGGTCTTCCCTGGCAGTCCAGTGGCGAAGACTACACCATCTCAGGCAGAGGATGCAGGTCCCCTGGTCGGGGAGCAAAAATCCCACACGCCTCATGGCCAAAAAGCCAAATCATAAAACAGATGCACTATTGTAACAAATTCAGTGAAGACTTTAAACATGGTCCACATTAAAAAAAAAAACGAACTATTAAATAAATAAAGTGCTGACCTGCATCCCCTCCACTGTGCCTGTTTCCCCTATACAACCTCTGATCAGAATAAAAGCCCAGGTTCCTGTGTGTGTGTCAGAGGCTGGGGAATACTTGGGGATGCGTGGAGCAGGCAAGTGGGTTGGGGATCCCACTTCCAACCCTACGTTCATCCCCATCTTCACTCCTACCTTCTGCCAGAACAGGTGCCCTCTGAGTCCTCATGGTCCTGCCTTCTCAGCTCTGACACCTCCTTCTTCTGCTTCTCATTTCCAAAACGTCAACCTCTCTTCCCTCTTTTATTGATGCTCCTTTCATCGTTGTCCTTCATATTTCAACAATATTCTATCTTTTGACTATCTTTTGAGTTGGGGACAAACAGCTGAATGAATGTGCTCCATCGTCCACCTTTAGCTGGCACACCAGAGTCTACCATGCAGGAGCAGAAGGACAGGGTGAAATGAGAGGGTGGGCTCGGGAGCCAGGCACATTTACGGCTGAGTTCTGGCTTCACTTCTCCATAATACTTTGTGACCTTGGGCAAGATGATCAATCAGCCTCTCTGAGCCTAGCCGGCACAGGGGAATAAGGCCTCATAACGAGTGGAGGGGGTTATATTGTGAGTTTTCTCGAGTTGTGGTGGGAAGCTTGGGGATCCACTCAAATCATGACAGGGACCTCAGTGAGCCTCTCATCTTGCCCAGGGAAGTCAAGTCTGTTTTAGAGTTGCCTGCAGGAGTGTGGGATTGCTCTGGAGTCACTAATGGGACATCATAGGAACTAATTTCAATTTAAGCCCGAGGAAATTGGGGTTCCATCTAGATTAGTGACATGGATATTAGAGTTCCTATCAAGTTTAAGCTAGGAGTCATGTCTTGGCTCGTGTTGAGGCATGGAATATCGCTTTTCTCTTCCTTTTACAACACGTGTTTGGGGGGGTCAGGACCCCTGTCCAGTTGAGGCAGGAAATTGGGGCTGTTTATAGAGGTAAAACAGGGAATTAGGACTCACTTTGTGTTATGAGGCGAATACCCAGAGGTGCCGGAGAAGCAGGACTTATCTCGAGTTGAGGGGTTACTCGGTGTCCTTTCAATCTGCAGTGAAAATCTCTGGGTTACTCTTGAGTTAAAATAGGTGAGAAAGGCCTCCTCTTGAGATGTGAGAGGAACATCGGGTGTCCTCTTGAGATGATGCAGAGACTAATAGGCCCTTATCTCACGATGAGGTGGAGAACATGGGGCTTATTAGAGTTGTGATGGGTAACGCGAGTTTCCTCTTGAATGGCAACACATATTTTGGGTATTCTACTGAGTTGCTAATAGGGGTTGTCAGCTTCCTTTTGAGATTCAAAAGGGAATGTGGGACTGTTCTGGAGATGCTGCATGGATAAGGGCCTCACTTTGCATTGAGGGGGGGATTGCTTTATTTCTTGAGTTTTGGCGAGAAGTTTAGTGTTCTACTCTATCTACCACTTTGACCTCAGGGAAAATCTCTTGAAACCTCAGGGAAATCAAGGTAATATTCGAGTTTCAAAGAGGAGCCAAAGAAGTTGCTCGAGTGACTGCAGGGGAATCAGGCCTCATCTCACATTCAGGAAGAAATCTTGGGATGTTCCTCAAGTTGCAGCGGGCAGTTTTGGATTCCCCTCGAGTTGGGACATGGTGCTCTGGGCGCCTCTAATGTTGCCTCAGGGAAGTCAGGCCCTCCTTTCGATGTGGGAGGACCATCTTGGGATGCTTCTGGAGGCACTGCATTGGAATAGAGCCTCATTGGAGTTGAGGTGTGAAAATCAGGATTCCTCTCCAGTTTCGACAGTGATATCAGAGTTCATATTAAATTCTTATAAGAGAGTCAGCCCCCATCTCGTTTTGAGGCATGTAACCCCTCTTACCTCTCAAATTTTCAGGACTCCTTTTAGTTCAGGTGGGACATTTGGGCTTTTTCTAGATGTGTGCAACAGGGGAATCAGACCTTTGTTCATGTACCAGGTGGGTATACGTGAGGTTCCGTTCTAGTCTCCCCAGGAAAATTAGGCCTTATGTCAAGTGAAGGGGGACATCTTGTGGTTTCTCTCTTGTTGTCGTGGGAAGCTGAGGTTCCACTCAAGACATGATGGGGACCTCAATGATCCCAGGGAGGTCAAGTCTCTTTTCGAGTGTCCTTCAGGAACACAGGATTGCTCTGGAGTCACTGCCAGATCATCATAGGAACTCATTTCCTTTGAAGGTTGGAAAACTCAGTGTTCCATCTCCATTTGCAACATAGATCTCAGGGTCCCAATTGATGTTAAACCTGGAGAGAGGCATTGGCTCATGTTGAGGCATGGAACTCCGCTTTTCTCTCTTGTTGTAAAAAGGGTGGGTCAGGACTCCTGTCCAGTAAAGGCAGGTAATATGGGATTTTATCTCAATGGAGTTAGGCCTCAATTCATGTGGTGAGGCAATTACCCAGAGAAGCATGAGAATCAGGACCTATCTCGAGTTGAGTGACAATCCGTGTCCTTTCAACTTCCGGCAGGAACTTCTGGGTTTTCCTCGAGTTTTATTAGATGAGAAAGACCTCCTCTTGAGGTGCAAGACGAACGTTGGGAGTCTTCTTGAGGCGACACAAGGGCTAATCGGCCATCATCTTGCAAAGAGGTGGGGAACACCTCTTTCGAGTTGTGGCGGCAAACACGAATTTCCTGTTGAATGACAATGAATATCATGGGGATTCTCTTGAGTTGCATAAAGGGAGTCAACCTTTCTCTTGAGATTTGAGAAAGAATTTGGGACTGTACTGGAATCACTGCACAGGAAAAGGACCTCACCTTGCATTGAAGGGCAAATCTCTTCATTACTTAAGATGCGGCAGGAAGTGTAATGTTCCTTTCCATCTGACACTTTGACCTCAGGGGACCACTCATGAAGCCACAGGGATGTCAAAGCATCTTTTGAGGACTGAGGAGGAGCCGAGGAAAATACTCGAGTCAGTGCAACAGGATCAGGCCTCATCTCGCATTCAGAGGGAAAGCTTGGGATGTTACTATAATTGCGGTGGGCAGTTTCTCAAGTTGAAGTGGCAGTTTTGGATTCCTCTCGAGTTGTGACATGGTCTTCTGGGAGCTCTAATGTTTTCTCATGGAAGTCAAGCCCTGGTTTCGATGTGCAAAAGCCATTTTAGTACTCTACTCAAGTCACTAAGGTGGGATAGGGGCTCATCTGGTGTTGAGGCATGAAACTCAGGATTCTTCTCCATTTTCAACAGGGCTATAACGGTTCCTATTAAATTTCTACAAGAGAGTCATCCCTCATCTCGTTTTGAGGAATGTAACTCCTCTTTCCTCTCCAGTTGTCAGAACTAGTTTTAGTTTGGAGGGTCATTTAGGCATTTCCTGGATGTGTGCAGTAAGGGAATCAGACCTCTATCCATGTAGTTGAGGATAAACCTGGGGTTCTGTTCAAGTCACTGCAGGGAAATAAGGCTTCATCTTGAGATGAGGCGGATATATTGTGGTTTTTCTCGAGTTTGGGTGGAAGTCTTGGGATTCCAGTAGAGCCATGACAGGGACATCATTGAGCCTCTCATGATGCCCAGGGTAGTCTAGTCTCTTTGGAGTTGCCTGTAGGAGAACAGGATTGCTCTGGAGACACTTCCAGGATATTATATGGTCTCATTTCAAATTAAGGTGGGGTAACTGAGGTTTCCATCTCCATTTGCAACGGGGACCTCGGGTTCCTAACCAGTTGAAACTGGGAGAAATGTCTCGGCTCAGGTTGAGGCATGGGACTCTGCATTCTTCTTGTGTTGTTAAAGGAGAGGGAGTAAGGACTCCTGTCTAGTTGATGCAGGTAATTGGGGCTTTTTCTCGAGGTACAACAAGGGAGTTAGGCCTTCCTTCATGTTGTGAGTCGAATACCCATGAGATCAGGAGAAACAGGCCTTAACTGCTGTTGAGAGGCCACTCAGTGTCCTTTCCGGAGGCAGGAAATTCTGGGTTCCTCTCTAGTTTCAATAAGTGAGAAAGGTGTCCTTTTTAGGTCAGGGATGAATGTCGGGTGTGACCTCGAGATGAAGAATGGGGCTAATCAGCCCTCATCTCACAATGAGGTTGGGTACATGGAGTTCTTTTGAGTTGTGGCAGGGAACACAAGGATAATCTTGAATGATGACGTCTATCTTGAAAGTTTGCTTGATATGTATAAAGGGAGTCAAACTTCCTTCTGGATTTGAGATGGAATTTGTGTCAGTTATGGTGGTGCTGCCCCGTTAAAGTGCCTCATTTTACATTACTGAGGGAATCTCTTCGTTTCTTGAGTCAATGGGGGAAGTATAGTATTTCTCTCGTTCTGCCACTTTGACTTCACTGAACCTCTCATGAAACCTAAGGGAAGTCAAGGAAACTTTCTAGTTATGAGGAGCAGCCAAGGAATGCTCTCGAAGCACAGCAAGGAAATCAGGCCTCATCTCGCATTCAACTGTGAAATCATGGTATGTTTCTAGAGTTGAGGCAGGCAGTTTCTCAAGTTGAGGCCAGCAGTTTTGGATTCCTCTCGAGTTGCAACATGGTCCTCTGGGAGCCTCTAATGTTGCCTCAGGAATGTCAGGCCATGCTTTTGATGTGCAAGGGCCATCTTGGTGCTCTACTTGAGTCACTATGGTGGAATAGGGCCTCATCTGGAGTTAAGGCATGTAACTAAGGGTACTTCTTCATTTTTGACAGGGCTATCAGAGTTCCTATTGAGTTTCTCCAAGAGAGCACTCGCTCATCTCGTTTTGAGGTATGTAACTCCTTTTTCCTCTCTAATTGTCAGGACTCCTTTTAGTTAAGGCTGGGCTTTGGGGCTTTTCCTAGATGTGTGCAACAGGGGAGTAAGATGTCCATCTGTGAAGCTGAGAATAAACCTGGGGTTCTGTTTAAGTCACCGCAGGAAAATAAGGCCTCTTCTTGAGTTGAGGGAGTTATCTTGTTGTTTTTCTCAAGGTTTGGTGGCAGCTAGGCATTGCACTCGTGTCATGAAGGGGACCTCAGTGAGCCTCTCTTCTGGCTCAGGTAAGTCAAATCTCATTTTGAGTTGCCTGCAAAAGCGCTGGATTGCACTGGCATTGCTTCTGAGATATCATAGTGTGTCATTTCAAAGTAAGGTGGGGGAACTCAGGGTTACATCTCCATTTGCGACAAGGATCTTGGGGTCCATATCAATTTTAAACTGATAGTAAGTCCTCAGATCTTGTTGAGGCATGGAAAAGGACATTCCTTTCATGTTGTAAAAGGGGGTGTGTGTGTCAGAACGTCTGTCTAGTTCAGGCACATAATTGGGGCTTTTTATTTAGGGATAACAAGGATGTTAGGCCTCCCACATTGTTCTGAGGCACTGATCCAGAAACGCAGGGAAATCAGGCCTCATTTGTATTTGAGGGGCAACTCTGTGTCCTTTCAACTTTTGGCAGGAAATTCTAGCTTCATCTTAAATTTCCATAGGTGATAAAGGCCTCCTCTTGTGGTGAGAGATTAATGTTACATGTCCTCTCGAGATGACACAGGGGCGAATCGGCCCTCATCTCGGGATGAGGTGAGGGACATGGGGCTCTTTCGAGTTCTGGCAGAGAACACGAGAATCCTCTTGAATGATGATGCATGTATTTGGGATTCTTTTAAGGTTCATAAAAGAATACAAGCTTCCTCTGTGATTAGAGTGTGAACTAGGGACTGCTCTGGAGGCACTGCATGGGAAAAAGGACTCATCTCTCATTGAGGAAAGATCCTCTTCATTTCTAGAGTTGTGGTGTGAAGTATAGTTTTCCTCTCAATCTGCCCTTTTTAACTCAGGGACCCTCTCGTGAAGCCTCAGGGAAGTCAAGACAAATTGGGAGATTCGAGGAGGAGCCAAGGAAGGTTCTCAAGTCACTGCAGGGGAATCAGGCCTCATCTCTCATTCAGATGGAAATCTTGTGATGTTTCTCGAGTTTTGGCGCACAATTTCTTGAGTTGCAGCCGGCACTTTTGGATCCCTCTCAAGTTGTGACATGGTCCTCTGTGAGCCTCTAATGTTGCTTCCGGGAAGCCAAGCCCTCATTTCGATGTGCAAGGGTCATCTCATGGCTCATCTCCAGTCACTACAGAATAGGCCATCATCGTAAGTTGAGGAGTGAACCTCAGGTTTTCTCTCTAGTTTTGACAGGGATATCAGAGCTCCTACTGAGTTTCTCCAAGAGAGTCAGCCCTCATCTTGTTGTGAGGTATGTAATTCCTCCTTGCTCTCGAGTTGTCAGAACTCTTTGAATTGAGGCAGGGCATTTGGGCTTTTCCTAGATGTGTGCAACCGGAGAGTCAGACCTCCATCCATGTAGCTGAGGAGAAACCTGTGGTTCTGTTCAAGTCACCACAGAGAAAGAAGGCCTCATCTCGAGTTAAGGGGGTTATACTGTGCCTTTTATCAAGTTTTGGTGGGAAGATTTGGGTTCCACTTGAGTCGTGGCGGGTTCATCAGTGAGCCTCTCGTTCTGCCCAGTGAAGTCAAGTCTCCTTTTGAGTTGCCTGCAGGAGTGTGGGTTTGCTCTGCTGTCACTTCTGGACTATCACAGGGACTCATTTCAAATTAAGTCGTGGGAACTCAGGGTTCCTCCCTATTGCCAACACAGATGTCAGGGTCCCTATTGAGATGAAACTGGGAGGAAGGCCTGAGCTTGTGTTGAAGCCTGGGACTCCATGTTCCTCTCATGCTATAAAAGGGGGAGGGGTCAGGACTCCTGTCTCGCTGAGGCAGGTAATTGGAGCTTTTTCTCGAATTACAGCAAGGGAGTTAGGGCTCCCTTCGTGTTCTGAGACAAATTCCCAGAGGTGGTGGAGAGTCAGCTTTTACCTGTAGTTGAGGGGAAACTCGGTATCCTTTCGACTTGTGACAAGAAGCTCTGGGTTCCTTTCCAGTTTCAGCTGGTAATAAAGGTGTCCTCTTCAAGTGCGAGCGGAATGTCTTGTGTACTCTCGAGATGACACAGGGGCTAATCATCTCTCATCCTGCGATGAGGTAGAGAACATGGGGCCTTTTGAGTTGTGGCAGGAAGCATGAGATTCCTCTTGAATGATGACATGTATCTTACAGATCATCTTGAGGTGCATAAAGGGAGCCAAGATGCCTCTTGAGATTCGCGAGGGAACTTGGAAGTGTTTTTGAGGCACTGCATGAGAAAAATGGCCTCACCTCACATTGAGAGGGGATCTCTTTGTTTCTCAATTTGTTGCGGGAAGTATAGTGTTCCTCTCGATCTGCCAGTTTAAACTCAGGGTCCCTCTACTGAAGCCTCAGGGAAATTAAAATAACTTGGGAGGTTCGAGGAGGAGCTTAGGAAGGTTCTCGAGTCACTGGAGGGGAATCAGGCCTCATCTCGCATTCAGAGGGAAATCTTGGAATGTTTATCGAGTTACGGCGGGCAGTTTTTTGAGTTGCAGCGGACACTTTTGTATCCCTCTTATGATGTGATGTGGTCCTCTGGGAGCCTCTTATGTTGTGTCAGGGAAGTCAGGCCCTCTCCTCAATGTGTGAGGGCCATCTCTGTGATATTCTCGAGTCACTACCACGGAATAGGCCCTCACATTATTTGAGGTGTGAACCTCAGGTTTCCTCTCGAGTTTTGACAGGGCTATTAAGTTCCTATTGAGTTTCTCCAAGAATGTCACCCCTCATCTAATTGTGAGGTATGTAACTCCCTTTTGCTCTCCAGTTGTCAGAACTCCTTTGAATTAAGGCGGGGCATTTGGGCATTTCCTAGATGTGTGCAACGGGGGAGTCAGACCTCCATCCATGTAGCTAAGGAGAAACCTGGGGTTGTCTTCAAGTCACTGCAGGAAAATAAGGTTTATCTCAAGTTGAGGGGGTTAAATTGTGATTTTTCTCAAGTTTTGGTTGAAAGCTTCGGGATCTACTAGAGTCATGCCAGGGACCAGAGTGAGCAACTAGTCTCCCAAAGGGAAGGCGTGTCTCCTTTCAAATTGCATGCAGGAGCATGGGATTGCTCTGGACTCACTTCTGGGATATCATAGGGTCTCATTTCAAATAATGGTGAGGAAACTCAGGGTTCCATCTCCATTTGTGACATGAATGTCAGGGTCCCTATCAAGATGAAACTGGGAGGAAGGCCTCAGCTCATGTTGAGGCATGGGACTCCATGTTCCTCTCATGTTGTAAAAGTGTGAGGGGTCGGGACTCCTGTCTAGTTGAGGCAAGTAATTGCAACGTTTTTTCGAGGTACAGCAAGGGAGTTAGGCCTCCCTTCGTGTTCAGAGGTGAATTCCCAGAGGTGCTGGAGAATCAGGCTTTATCTGAAGTTGAGGGTAAACACGCTGTCTTCTGACTTGTGTTAGGAAATTCTGGCTTATCTAGAGCTTCAATTGATGAGAAATCCCCCTCTTGAGGTGCAAGAGGAACGTTGTGTGTTCCTTAGAGAAGACGCAGGGGCTAATCATCCCTCATCTCGCAATGAGGTGTAGAACATGGGGCCTTTTGAGTTATGACAGGAAGCACTAGGTTCCTCTTGAATGATGATGCATATCTTGGAGATCCTTTTGAGGTGCATAAAGGGAGCCAACCTTCCTCTTAGGATTCGAGAGGTAACTTGGGTGTGTTCTGGAGGCGGTGCATGGGAAAAAAAGCCTCACCTCACATTGAGAGGAAAATCCCTTCATTTCCTGAGTTGTGGCGGAAAGTATAGTGTTTCTCTTGATCTGCCTTTTAAAAATCAGGGACTCTCTCATGAAGCCTCAGGAATGTAAAGGCAACTTGGGAGGTTGGAGAAGGAGCCGAGAAGGTTCTCAAGTCATTGCAGGGCAATCAGGCCTCATCTTGTATTCAGAGGGAAATCTTGAGATGTTTCTCAGGTTGAGGTGAGAAGTTTCTTGTGTTGCAGCAGGCACTTTGGGATACCTCTCGGGTTGCTATGTGGTCATCTGGGAGGCTCTCATGTTGTCTCAGGGAGGTCAGACTCTTGTTTTGAGGTGCAAGGGCCATCTCGGGGCTCTTCTCGATTCACTACAGCAGAATAAGCCCTCATCTTTACTTGAGGATTGAACCTCAGGTTTCCTGTATAGTTTCAACAGGGCTATCAGAGTTCCTATTTAGTTTCTCCAAGAGTATCAGCCCTCATCTCTTTCTGAGGTATGTAACTCCTCATTGCTCTCCACTTGTCAGAACTCCTTTTCATTGAGTCGGGGCATTTGAGCTTTTCTTAGATATGTGAAACAAGGGATTCAGACCTCCATACATGTAGCTGAAGAGAAACCTGGGATCCTGTTCAAGTCATCACAGGGTAATTAGGCCTCACCTCGAGTTGTGAGGGTTATATTGTGCTTTATCTCGAGTTTTGGTTGGAAGATTTGGGTTCCACTTTAGTCTTGGCATGGACCCCAGTGAGCCTCTCGTCTTTTGCAGGGAAGTCAAGTCTCCTTTTGCATAGCCTGCTGGAGCGTGGGATTACTCTGGAGTTGTTTCTGGCATATCATAGGGTCTCATTTCAAATTAAGGGAGTGGAACTCAGGGCTCCATCTCCAATTGCAACACAGATTTTGGAGTCCCTATCGAGTTGGAACTGGGAGAAAGGCCTCATCT